>OOFC01011371.1:2883-14571 GCA_900323345.1 Pseudochromis fuscus
TGTTTTACATTGACTTCAGGCAAATACAATTATTTTGTATTTAATATGTGAATAGTTTCCTGGGTGGCTCCACCAAATCTAAGACACCAAATTTCAGGTATCTCCAACAGAGTGCTGCAGGAAATGCATACTTTTGTCAGCAACAGAAGTTAGCATCAAGCTAGTTATTTTGACAAAAGAACCCACTGATTTTCTAAATTTACTTTTGGACTTTTGCATGAAATCATTTCCATGACAAAGAAAAGTTAATGATACTTCTTTATCTCTCAAATGAACACAACCCAGTTATTTATAATCTCACGCTGAAGGGTCAATAACTTGATCAGTATTTAAAAGTTTACGTATCAAGACGTTGCCTCATCTGTCCAGATGTTAAGTGTCTTTGAGTCTCGTCAGATGTAGTTTTCCTCCGTCCGTTTAAGTTGAAGGTGATTTTTGCAACAAAAACAAGAGCTTAAGAAATGATTTTATGTCAAACTCGCACACTACAGTTAGAAAGCAAATGAGCGATGTCATCAGCATACATGCGCATTCAGCTTTTTAAACTCAAACTTAAAGAAGAATAATTTGATTAAGAATAGTTTCGTAACATTGCAGAGGTCATCACTGCTTTCTTACCAACCAATGAAAATCACGATCCTCGTTGTCACCGTCAGGCCAATAATTTATGATCTCACACTGGCAGGTTAACTTGATCAGTATTTTAAATTTCCCTGTCTGCTGGGATGTTGAGGTTAGTGTCTTTCTGTCTCATCAGTTGTAATTTGAAGAAGGTTTTTGTAACTTAAAAACAGGAGCTTGAGAAAAACTTTATATCAAATTGCACTCTACAATTAGAAAGCAAAAGAGTGATATCATCAGCGTACATGCACATCCACCTTTGTAAAACTCCAACTGGGAAGTTGTTGCTGGCAATTTTTGTGCAGGAAATATGGAATTCCTAAAAAAAATAGAAAAACTAACTTTTCCAAGTTCAGGATTCCTGCATCGCTCTGTTGGGACTGATTCTTCGTGGCTTCCTTACTAATAATGCTGTGACTTTATTCTACTTTTTAAGGGACTGAGGTTTTGGTGGGTTTATAGTGTTATTAAAAAGTATTCTTATGGATCACTGTGACAAGCAAGTCCACATTTCTTTTTGTAGTTTACACATCGTGTCTGGGTTGTTTGATTTCGGCAGAAATTTCAAACATTCTTTACGAGCCTCGTTTCTAAACCCTCTGTTGGCAGATACATATTATCCCAGCTTCATGCAATAATACACAATAATGGATACTTACAGAAAGGTGAAGCCCCGCCCCCTTTCTGGTTGACAACCTTTTTGTAACAATTTCATGAATTAATAATTTTTAAAAAGTCTGTAAGGTAGTCTATACTGAGAGAGAAATTAGTTTTCTGAAATGCTTTGAAACACAAATTACACGTTTGTCAATTTCAAAGTGTAAGTTTGTTTTGTTAAGTTTGTTAAAGTTTTGTTGAAGTTAAAGATTCTGGAAATGCATCATTACAAAGACTTCAAGACGAAAACTGAGAAAGATACAGGTCTACTAAAAAAGGGTGGGGCTTCAGCTCTTTATGTGATAAAGGATCTTTCAGTGATGTCACTGGATTTTTGGCGCAAAGTGCCTGCTGTGAAGTTGCCTCATCATGGTACCTATAATCCAGAATACTGACTTAAGTAAGTCGTAACTGGATTGCTGCATTAGTAAAAACCTAATGTGTATTTAACACAGAAATTCAGCTCTAAAGTGGCTGAAAGTTAAATCCTGTGTGCAGCACAGGTTCCACTTTGAGGTGGAGAAAGAAAATTATTCAAGATAAGACACTATGGCAGTTAAAACTGTCTAATTAATCCAAACATCGTGAAACCAGCTCGTTTCTACCTCACCCTGTCAAACTATTAATAGCATGCTAAAGGACGACCACCTCATCTCCTGCTGCTCAGATAGCCTTCACTTTGCCTTTAAATGAGAGCCTAATAGTATTAGTTTACTTTTTTTGTGTTTTATCTTTTACACTCTGATTGGTACCATGGATGTGCTGTTCAATTTGCCACCACCACAGTAGCAAAGCCCGTTAGACTGTATTAATGCTGACATTGCTTTATATGATCAGAAAACACTTGTTTAAATGCATTTTTTTCACTTTGGAAGGAAACAGACTGAAATTGACGAGTGATGTTAGCAACACGAGTTTGTGAAACATGTCATCTTTAGACTTTTCAAACAAGAAAACTTGTTGTATTACGACTCTGTAAAGAAGGGGAATCATTCATAGCCACATTAAGCTATACACATGATACCAAGCTAAAATGCTAAAGCTAAATATATCAAGTTTTTGATGTTTTTTTAATGCTTAATTACAAATTAATTAATTACACTTTGAAAAAACAATACTACAAAGTTAATGTGTTTGTTTTTTTTTAAATGTAACCTCACAAACTCATGTTGTTAGCTTAAAATTCGTTACTAAATTTGACAGTTTATTACGGGTGTTAGTTATAAAGTAAGCTAATTAGCCGGATGTGCTAACAAGTGCACAAGTTGCTAAGCTAAGGTTTAGAAAAAGTCAGTTAAGATTATCGTAGCTGTAACCAGAGCTTCGTTACTAAACATCATCGGATTGTTTGTCGCCAAATGTAAAAATACAGTTTAAAAGCGTGTGTTACCGCAATGCTACGAGGGAAAGCTAATGAAGGCTAATGTGCACGTCCATGTCCGTTCCTGTGAAGCTGGGGTGAATTCAAACACCTGGATATTATTTCATGTTTTTACCTGTGAGCCACTGGGATTTAGCATGGAAGCCACCAAAATAAAAGCTTGTGAAGGTATTTTGTTGCTCATAAACTGATGACTACACCAGTACAACATGACACTGGAACCATCCAGTGTTTGAATGTCAACTGTGGCACTTTTAAAGGACTGAAAGAAGAAGAAGAAATGAGGTTTTTGAACTGTGACTTTTTTAGGTTGTTTTTATTTTTCCAAGCAAGTGTATTTTGTTGTACATTTCATTGTTTTTGAATGTGTAGTTTTAGCTTTATTTTGGGGATATACTGGGATTAGAGGTTCACCAGCAGAATGTGGTTGCACATGATGACTGTTAACATTTAAAAAGTGTTACTGGTGCATCTTTAGTCTTTCTGTGGAGATTTCTTATTTTTCTTTTGAATTTTTTTGTTATTTTAAAATTTGCTCTGATCTTTCACTTTACTGTACATGCTGTTTCCATCTCAATATTGTCCATTCTTTTACATAATTTTTTACATTTGTAACCATGGTAACCTGTAATTACAGCATATTCCATACTCGTTGATTTACTCTCGCACTTTGGACCAAAACAACTTAACTTCAGCTCTAATTGGAACTTCCAGTGAAACTGTAATTAGTCCCAACTCTCACTTCTGTTTCATGTGTAACATCCACTTACAAATATATATATAGGCAAATTATCCAACTATAAACAACTTGCTGTTATTGCCAATGTACAAGGTGTTAATACACATGGCTGTTGTTCTTGTGTGGTGAGCAACCACAACTACACTCATGTCATGTGACTCACAGCGATAACCTTTGCTATCTATGCAGCTATACTGAATGCATATGTAATCATATAACTACATAATTTGTAATTAAAAAAAAGTGGGTGAACTGCAACGACACAGAAATGACCTTGGCTGTAAATGTACTGCTTTGCACAAATAAAAGTTAAAAGAAGAAACGAATGGTTGAAGGGGTTTTCTTTTGTTTTGGACATGTATTTATTGTATATATGACATTTCAGCTGCGTTGGTATAACCCAGTAACATGGGTTGTTTTATCCAGTGGATGAAATAGTGAGTAAAAACAATGACATTGGTAAAAACAATATAATGTTAACTAAAACCGACAATGCTACATAAAAAAACACTACTAATTTAAACAGCGTAAAAATGTAATAATAAACACAGAAGTACTGGAGTCTCAGTTTATCCATAGACTGTTTATAGAAATAGATAAAGCAACCAGTTCTCAAAAGTGAAGCCAATGCACAAGTGCAATATTTTCAACAACCACTAGATGCTGCCTCCAAAAAACTCTGGCTCCAACTGACTTTAAGTTCAAAAATAAGAGGACGATTTAGGGGCGTGGTTAGCTTGATACATCCACATTGAACAGTGAGTACAGGTTCAAGGGTCAGACCCACCCCCTCACTACTCCCTTCATTACCAAATATGGGCACAGTTAATGCTTCACTCAAAACTTTCCTGAAAGTTAGCTTGTTTCATGTAGCAACAGCCCACAACATTAGCAGTTAGCGTCTTTACCTTAAACTCTGTGAACAAACAGTTTTGTATATGCAGGAGTTGTAAATAAAAGGTTTTTGATGATTTTTTTTTTACCAGTTGCCAAACTCTGAAATTTTAAGTATTTTTAGGGCCCATCGTCACGGAGACGAGTTCAGGAGTAACCACAAAAGTTTTTTCTCGTATGAGCTTTTCGTCCACACGGAGCTGGTGTTTTGGGAGGTAAAAAATCTGAAAACACCACCCTTGCATTTTCATGTGTATACCCCCAACAATGACATCATAGCCACACCTCTCACTTAACCCAAATGCGTTACCCCGGCAACAATGGCGGATCACAGTGCTGTGTCAGAATCTACTCAGTTTGTTTTTGTGTGTTATTTTTACATTGTACGAGTTTTATGCTTCGTGTCGTTTTTGGTGCATTTCTGTGGCAGCATGACAGTGCCACCTACAGGCCTGGCATATTAACTACAGCGTTTTCAGTGGGTTTGTGTGGACACATTTCTTGAGAAAATGGCACGTTTATGTGAAACTTTTTAAAACGTAATCATTTCCATATCCGTGTGGACAAGGCATAGGTATTGGGGACAACTTACGGATATCACGTTAGCATGTTCGGCCGAGGCTAACGGGAAAGTCAGAGGAAGTTACTGTGACTTTCTGCAGTTGCTGCCGTGTCCTTCTGTTTGACTGCAGCAGCAGAGTTGGAGGCAGAGCAGCGGTCAGGACAGATTTATGTGGAGTTCTCATTGAGATAATGGACGGACGCTGGAATGCAGCACGGAGAGCAGCGATGAGTCATCGTTGGCCGGACGCTTGGTCCATATACGACCAACAGCCGCTGATCATCATCTGTTAGCAGCGTCATTGTTCTGTGGTGCTGCCAACAGCTGATTAAACAGAGTGCTGCGCAATACAGTGTAAAAAGTTCACTTTGGTTTATATTGCTGCAAGATGGATACGTCTCTGCTGAGCTTTTATCAGTGGAAATACCACAGACTGAATAAAAAAGATGGACGGTTCCACCAGGTGTTTCTCCATTCATGACAAAAATGTATCAAGGCTTAAAGTTAAGTTATGTTATTGGTTGTGGTCCACACTCTCACTCCTCCCTTTTATCCAAATATGGTCACTTATGGCTCCAAACACCAACATGGCCACGTTCAGATACCAAACTCCTGGCTTCAAAATGTGAGTCCACAAACCAACCGGTGATGGATGCAGCCCAATGAATGTGCAAGAAAGTGCAATACCACAGATGGTCACTAGATGCTGGCTCCAAATACAATGGATTAAACATAGTGTGCCTGCAAATATTACACAATAAGAGTCAAGCATTAAACGGTTTCTGTAAAGTGCAATACAACCAACGGCCACTAGTTGCTGGCTCCAAAAACCTCTGGCTGCAATTGACTTCAACTCAAAAATGATCATTTTTAATCCTGAAGTAATCACACAGTACATTTTTTTCCATAAGTCATTCTGATGTCATTGGATAAAGTGGGAGGAGTTAGGGGCGGGGTTAGTCTGATTGACAGCTCTGGTCTCCAGTGATTTACAGCTGGTTTGGAGGCTCATTCACTGATGAACTCCAGTCTCATAAACATTGGACAGTGTCCTCAGGTCCCATGGTCCGACCCGCCCCCTCACTCCTCCCTTCATATCCAAATATGGTCACTTTTGGCTCTACAGCAAACCAACAGATCCCAAACTCCTGGCTTCAGAATGAGAGTCCATCTCTGATACAGTCTGGGGTTTACATGAGGACAACATGAGGACAGGGACTCTCTCCAAGTTAAATTTGGAAAGGAAGCCCCGCCTCCTCTGAGCAGTGACCTCCGTCCCCTCCCCCTCCCGGCCTCTGTCGACCTGCTGTGAGTTCACATTCCTCCTCCGCCTCCACGTTGTTCCTCTTTCCTCTGTCTCTGGCCTTTTCTTTTGGTTTTAGATTTAACCTGGAAAACTATGTGAATTCTGTGCATATGAAGGGACATTTTTTAATGTTATAAAGAAAGTAAAACAACCTAAATTACCCTAAAGTATTAGAATCAAATACATGGTGCATGTTCTGGAAATCTCTTTATATATAATATGAATCAGCAGACCAGGAGACCAACAGCTTCAGTGATCAGGACTTAACTTCTATGATCTTCTACTGTCTGTTCACTACATAAACGTATATATATACCTAGAGCCCAGAGCTGCAATCAGAGGCAACTATTTACATCCATGTCACCAAACTGCCTTTGAGGTGTGTTACCATTCAGTGTCCTGACCTGGCTGCTGCTGTGGAGCCATTCAACCATTTCTGTTGGGATCATTCGTTAAGTGTATTTCCCCTAAACTGACCTCACCTGCTGGTTTGTGGACTCAGGAGCGTGGCCATGTTGGTCGTTTGGAGCAGGAAGTGACCATATTTGGATATAAAGGGAGGAGAGAGGAGGCGGGTCTGACCCTTGAACCTGAGGACACTGTCCAATGAGGATGAGACTGAGCCTCCAATCAGGTCTGGTCTCCAATGAAAGCCAGCATCTAGTGGCTGTCGGTGGTATTGCACGTCATTTTTTTGCACTTCCCATTGGCTCCACTTTTAAGGGCTGGTGTCTACATTTCATCTTTCACATACAGGCTATGGAAACACCAGTAAAACACCTGGTGTCCACGTCTGTCTCTCATATTCAGTCTTTGATGTAAACATAGTAAAGAATCTGAGCTTTTAACAACACCAGGGGTCTGATAAGGAAGTGTTTCGCTTTCACTTCCTGTTGGGTGCCGGTAACCTCTACATCTCTGACTGATGGGCATGTGATGAATCAGTGAGGATGAGTTTCACACAGTGATGCAGATGCTCTGGTTTGCAGCTGCTGACACAGACACCGGCAGCACTGTGGAGGAATGTCAGCACAAAGAGGCTGGAGCAGGATGCTGAGGTCACGCCTGTGTTTACGTCTGTGTCACCGTGTGACCTACAGCTGTCACTCGTGGCTTTGGGTAAATGAGATTTGGTGTGTGACAGTAAAGCCGACTGACCGGTGGGCGGGTCTGTGACAGGAAGTGACAACATGCTCGGAAAAGTCGGTCAGTGGGAGGGATGTGTCAGGGGATTGAAGACTAAACCAAACGTCCTGGTAACACATGAACGTGGTGATTATCATGTTACCATTAAAGATTTATGATGACATACTGATGCGTATTTTACCCAATGAGAGTGGCTGTTTTTAGCCTGGACAGAGGTAAATACTACAAAATGTTTGGTTAAAAACAGAAGTAAAAATGACAAAATGTTGGGAATAAACAATCAAATATTGGATGATAACAACAAAATAGTGTAAAATCCACACAATGCTGGTAAAAACATTTTTAGTGTGTTGTGCTCAGACTCATTAAAACAGCTCAGTCATAGATTTAAGTTCATATTTAGTGAGTCATATAAACTCATATCCAGGTCCTTCCACTCTGACTCCAGCAGCACTGAGCACAGAGCAGCTACACCAGCAGTGCCACAGCTCCACCTGGTGGCCGCTGAGCAGGATGCACCTCCCTCTTTCCGTTTGAAACACTGCAGCAGTCTTTACATTTCCAGAAGCACAACACAGCATTGAAAATCCATTTGTGCCCAAACTATGTCTCCATGTTCACCATCAACCGACCACGTGATAAAGAGTTTGTTTGTCTGTTTCAGCTGCACTTTGGTCTGAAACTGTTATCTGGGGGTTTTGGAAGGAATCAAGAATTAAATTAGTGTTGATGAGGTTAAAATTAAGAAGAAAATATTACCAATAAAACTCTGACATGCCCACGTCCTCACACCGCTCACACGTGTTTCTGCTTGTTCCTGCAAATCCCTCCATCCACATCAAACCAGGTGATTCTGCTCCTACTGAGCATGTGCAGAAAATCAAGCCCGGCAAAGGAAACAAACAAAAGACGAAGAAGGTACTGTGGTGCGTCACGAACCGCGTACCGGTTCGTGACGCATCTGTTACCGGGCCGCACAGAAAGAATGAGTAATTTATATAATTTCCGTTGTATTGATTATTAGAGTCTGAAAGACGTTTTATTTTGAAAATCAACCGGATTCTCTCTGACTATAACACGTCCGCTTGTCTCGGTCACGTGATCAGAGACGTTATCCCCAAAAAACTAGTCCGCAAACTAGCTAAAATTAGTAAAAAACAAAACAAAACAAACGTCTTTAGAGAGCGTCTTTGTTTTAATGGGGACACATCCGTTTTAAATGCCGGTTGTGTTATTTTATTTCTGCTGCATTTATCTTCCACACCTTGAAGGCCGGTCCGTGAAAATAATGCCGACATTAAACCGGTCCGTGGTGCACTAAAGGTTGGGGACCTGCTGCAGTGGGTTTGTTTTTGGCAGGACGGCAGTGCTGAATGTTGGTGTAACATCTGATCTACAGAAGTGTTTCCAAGAAAAACAGAAGTTACATTAAATTAGCGACACCGTCTCTCAACAGATGAGTCATTTACAGCGAGAGGAAAACATCTTCAAGTATTTACAGCGATCATGACGTCATCTGTCCCCCACATGTTATTCTGTCCTCGTGTCGTCCCACGAGCTGAAACATCCCTTCAACTGTGGCCTCAGCTGAAGCCTGATCAAACTACATGGTTTCAGTAGTTACCACCCTCAGGTTTAAAACCTGGAGCTGTCTGCAGGTCACTGAAAACCATGGAAAACCATGAGCAGGACGAACGAGGATCTTGACAGTTAAATCCAACCAACGAGCTGGATGAACACTTACTGTGGCCACATCATCAGCTCTGCAGAAGCCTGATAACGATCCTGATCATTTGAATCAGGTGTTGCAAGAAGGAAACATCTAAAACATGCAGGATTGCGGCCCTCAAGGACCAGGATTGCAGACCACTGATCTAAGGTAGGGGTGTCAAACTCGTGCCATGGAGGCCGAGACCCTGCAGGTTTTTTTCCAGCCGGTCTCTCCAGCAGCTGATCTCTCTGATGAACTCATTGCCTCAAATTGAAGGATTGTTGATCATTACAATCACCTGCTTTAGTGACCGGCTGAAAGAAAACCTGCAGGGTCTTGGCCTTCCATGGCATGGGTTTGACACCCTGATCGAAGGGATATCAATGACCCTGTTGACGAGATAGATGTTTCATCACTGAGACCAGACTCTGGCAGGCTCCACCTTGCACCTTGATGTTGCTGCAGGAATTTCCTCAACACACAACAAACAACTTAAAGGTGCCCTCTACTACGAAATGAAAGAAGAGTTTAATGTAATGAAATCAGTCCAAACAGGGACATCAGCTGAGATATGCAACCTATGTCACCACACCTGTATGAGCTGGGCTCGTCCGGGATTTAAACCCGGGACCTCTCGCACCCAAAGCGAGAATCATACCCCTAGACCAACAAGCCCCACACTGTGTTTATCACCACAGACAAACAAGGATCTCCTCATTAACTTTATATTTACATCATAAATAAATGTGATGTTCTGGGTCAGGGCTACATCAACCTTATATCACAGGAAATGTTCAACCTGGAAAATGATGAACAAATAGAAACGAACACAAGAACAAAGTCACACTCCACACTGACTTTAATGAAGCTCAAAACTTTCAAAGTACAGACATAGAAACAGAGAAAAACCCTAAGAAAGCAAAATAACACAGTGGAGGCTGATCAATGCATGTTTCCCTCTTTAAAAAAAATCCAGACGAGGTAAGTAACAGATAAGTAACTTAATACGTACTTTTATCACAGTAAAACATGAAGTAACTGGGCTCAGCAGCTGCTCGTTACTGGAGAGTTTTCTGGAGAAACTCGACCAGGAGGTGATGAGGGAAACCAAAGTCCATCTGGATGACGCTGAAGCCCTGCAGAGAGGTGAAGACTGAAGTGACTGCAGACAAAACAACACAAACTAAACACAGATTATTACTGAACACTCACATCTCCAGGCAGCACTTCAGGGTTAAAGATGTCGAACAGGTTTGTTCCCTGTTTGTCGAGCAGTCGAGTCACTTCCACCTCCAGAACTGGAAGAAGAGGAGCAACAGCAGCATCTCAGTGACTCTGTGCAGCTAAACATCTGCTGACAATCTATATCATGAAGCTTCCTGTTCACTGGAGTACAGCTGTGGGCTTTTATTTTGAAATGCAAGTGCTGAGTGTGTAGTAACAGCAGAAACTTTAGTGTTTTCATCACAATCTCAGTCGATGCTTCGACCAATTCAACCTCTCAAACTGATGAAGTTGGAAACAGAGGATCCACAGTTCACTGATCAATAAAGTGAAGTTGGTGTTTGAAGCAGTGAAACCTCAGAGGAACGAGCTGAGGTTCATGTCTCTCACCAGACAGGACTTTGGGAATCCCGATCTTCTCCACAGCTTCTCTGATGAAGTGCAGCTGAGCTTCATCCTGCAGCTGCAGACACAGGAGCAGGTGATGAACCTCTGATACACTGAGCAACATATTCAAGGATTTTTAATGTCATTCTACATCATGATACCAAGAACATGACTGGAGCAAAACTGGTCAAATAAGAATCAGCAACAATAATAATATTAAATAAAAAATAAATGAGATGAAATGAAAGAAGCTCACAGTTTGATTCTGTGCAGGCAGCTCAGCTCGGAGCATCAAGATCCTGGAGGAGAAGAAGAGGAAGGATCATCATCACTCATCAGTATGAAGCAGATACAGGCAGCATCCAAACTCTTTCCAGAAGCTTCATTAAATCTGTTTTACTCCTTTGAACTGTTGCTTTGTTCAGGATGTGAGTGTGCAGTGATGTTAAACTGGAGGCTGAGATCTGCAGCACGAGTCAGTACAAGTATTTATCAGCAGGACGATGGAGTCTGGAGGCAGCTGCTGCATCAGGACTCCTTTTTACCACGTTATGGTTCCTACTCCACTTGGATTGGTTTGGTTTTCCATTAGTGAAAATTACCTGGGACCTGGGGCTATCTGAGGTCATGGAGGCGGGGCTATCTGAGGACATGGAGGCGGGGCTATCTGAGGACATGGAGGCGGGGCTATCTGAGGTCATGGAGGCGGGGCTATCTGAGGTCATGGAGGCGGGGCTATCTGAGGACATGGAGGCGGGGCTATCTGAGGTCATGGAGGCGGGGCTATCTGAGGACATGGAGGCGGGGCTATCTGAGGTGATGGAGGCAGGGCAATCTGAGGTGGTGGAGGCGGGGCTATCTGAGGTCATGGAGGCGGGGCTATCTGAGGTCATGGAGGCGGGGCTATCTGAGGAGGAGGCGGGGCTATCTGAGGTGGAGGCGGGGCTATCTGAGGTCATGGAGGTGGGGCTATCTGAGGTCATGGAGGTGGGGCTATCTGAGGTCATGGAGGCAGGGCTATCTGAGGAGGAGGCGGGGCTATCTGAGGTGGAGGCGGTGC
>OOFC01011376.1:6998-18388 GCA_900323345.1 Pseudochromis fuscus
CCTCCTGTCCATGTGTCCAAGTGTCCTTGAGCAAGACACTAAACCCTACATTGCTCTTAATGGTGGCTAGCACCTTGCATGGCAGCTGTGTAGCTATCAGTGTGTGAATATGTGTGTGTGTGTGTGTGTGTGTGTGTGTGTGTGAATGAGATGCCTTATAAAGTGCTTTGAGACCTGGTTTAAAAGCAATATACAGTACAGGCCAAAAGTTTGGACACACCTTCTCATTCAATGCGTTGTCTTTATTTCCATGACTATCTACATTGTAAAGTAAAGTAATGATGGTCACTCGTTTTTCTTTAGTTAGCTGATTGGTTCTTGCCATAATATGTATTTTAACAGTTGTCCAATAGGGCTTAACCTGACTTCTGCACAACACAACTGATGGTCCCAATCCCATTGATAAAGCAAGAAATTCCACTAATGAACCCTGATAAGTCACAGCTGTGAAGTGGAAACCATTTCAGGTGACGACCTGTTGAAGCTCATCGAGATAATGCAAAGATTTTGCACAACAGTAATCAGAGCAAACGGTGGCTATTTTGAAGAAACTAGAATATAAAACAGGTTTTCAGTTATTTCACCTTTTTTAGTTCAGTACATAACTCCACATGTGTTCATTCATAGTTTTGATGCCTTCAGTGAAAATCTACAATGTAAATAGTCATTAAAATAAAGAAAAAACATTGAATGAGAAGGTGTGTCCAAACTTTTGGCCTGGACTGTAAATATACTCTATTTACCATCCTTGATAGAAGTGAATTTTCTTCTTATCGTGTAATTTCCTAATCACTTCCATTTCAGCTGTTCCAGGGTGATTTGCTGTTTTAAAATTTTTGTTTCTGAGTGGTTCAAAGTAATGGTCCCAGTTTCCATCACTGTCTACTCCAAATCCAAAGACGCTGACCTGGGAAGACAAAAATAACACCTTCAATCTCAGCTGGATTTAACTATAAAGTTTGTTACAGCAATGATCTGTGTAAATCTAATGGACTCAGAACAATGAGCAGGACTTATCACCATGTAAATGATGGTTGTTATAACAAAACCCCACACAGTTCTTTAAACACATCCTGGATGTTTGAATGAACAGGAAGTAAGACAGAAACCTGAAATGGTTTAGGTTTCATATCTGAGTGTTTTTCCTGAAAGGGGACTTATCATGCTTTTTCCATGTTGAGTTTTACGATGTTGGGGGTTCATACAACACATGGTCCAAGTTTCAAATCAGGAGGCAGAGTGATGTCAGAGATAACAAAACAGTCATCTCTCCAGTTACACCACACGACTAATTTGTTTCTGTTGTCCCAGACAGAAATATCATCCACAAAACCCAAACAAAAATAAGACTTTAAATTTTACCATAAACTTGGATAAAGCATTAGTTCATTGATTTGATTATATCGGTACATACTTCTATCAGTAACACAAAACCTACCTGATCACAAATCTGCAAGGCGAAAAATATAGCCATAAAGCCAGTGGATGGATAATTTCCTCTCTTTTCCAGCCATATATGATGGGCATATGTCATGAAAGCTGGATTGAGGATCATCACCTGTTATGAATCCGACATAATCTGACATGAGTGATTGTATACACACACACACACACACACACACACACATCATGTGAAGTCATTTAAAAACACTCACCAAATCTTTGTTGGCTATTGTCTTTGGCTTCACAGCACTGTTTAGACTGTTGGAGGTGAAGGTATTGGTTACATGTAGAAGAGAACTGACTGATTAACAATAATTAAAATGGGAATTTGTTACATTAAAATATTGGAATTGTGTATTTAGACCAGACAATACAAAATCCATTAACTAGCTGGTTAATGATGAACCATTTACACATATAAAGAACAGTGGGTGATGTGATGTTTCTGAGATGTATTAGCTGAAATCAAATATATTTGTATTTTTTATTTTAACTGTTTCTTGATGTTTGTGTTCACTACCCTCAGAATGAACCCTTTATATTTTACATATAAGTAAGTCCCCTTTAACAGAGGAAGCCATCTTGTGCTAACTCTAGTGGTCAATCTAGGAAATACAGTGCATAAGTAGATACTAGGCTTTAAAAAGTTTCAGTCAGACGTCATGTCTTTCACATATTAACCATAGGTTAAAATGTAGAAGTTGTCTTTCCTAGATAAAAATTGCTAAAGGGGCAAACAGACTGAAGTAGCAAGTTTTATCCTGGACTACGGAAGCCCTAAAAGGACGTGGTTAACTAGATTTTTATTTTCTTAGTTTTAGTTTTAGTTTCTTAGTTTTAGTTTTAGTTAGTTTTAGAAGATTGTTTTCTCGGGATAACGAGAAAAATAACGCGAGACCTCGAGAAAACCGCTGTAATTAACTCGTTATCACGGAAACGGAGAAAATAAAAATATAGTTAACCACGTCCTTTTTGGGCTTCCGTACTGGACAGATAATATAGTCTGCTAATTAACATCCTTGTTTTTTTTAGTTCTTTTTTTTTGTATTTTAGCAAGAACACAGCTACAGTTAACTGCACATTTTTGTAGTTTTACACAAACTCAAATTTTGTTATTAGGACCTAAAAAAAAAGAGTCCCAGACATCACAGAGACCAGTCAACAGCTGCAAGGTAAGCTACATTTTTACGTGTTTATTGAAGGTATCCTAATCTCAAGAAAATTTTGCTATGATTTCAGTCTTAGGGGATGCGACATCTTTGGTACTGTATGTGTGGAGAGGTTTCTGACACCTGACACCCACGGTAGCTTCTTATATACACTTGAAACGGGAGGTGGGGTACACAGCTTTAATTGGTTGTAGACTAACGTAGTCCCTGCGACGTCACCTGTTGGGGTTTGTGGACAAATTTTGAAGCTAGGAGTTTGGCATGTAAGTATGGTGGTTTGATCCTGGGCTCCCGGTGTCCACATGTTGAAGTGTCCTTGAGCACTTTGTAGACCTAAGCTAAGCTAAACAGGTGTTACACAAGTGCAGTCCCTTTACTATGTAACCAGTGAACGAGCCTCCAAACCATCTGTAAATCATTGGACATTGGACCTGTCAAAGTAACCACACCCCTGAATATTTCTTTTTTGAAGCTTAACATCTACTTAACGATGAAATGATTTTCAGATGAACCACTACATCAGTTTTTTTTTTGGAGCCAACATCTAATGGGCTTCAGAGGCATTTTTATTTATTTATTTATTTTTGCACGTCCAGATTCGTTTTTTTTTTTATTATTATTTGGTAGCTACATGTTCATGTTTTATTTAGTTTAGTGTTGTGATAAGGAACCCTAAGCACTGTTTAAGAGACGCTGATACAGACAGTCTGTGTTTCACCTACTTTTGACTGAAGTGATTGAGGAGCCACTGAATATCAAATATCTTGAAAGGGAAAAACACAAGGTGAGTGGTGTTGTCCAGTTGAGTTACACTCTCTGGATACAGGATATGATAAGTTGTTCTGGTCCCAACATTGCTCTCAAAGCCTTTGGTTCTGCCCCGGTTCATTCTGAAAAGTCCAGACAGACACATGTTCAGTATAATATAGAGCAGTGATGATTATATTATAACTACACATGTGTTTTTTTTAGTCTCATGTCACATCCCACATCCAGTAATTCAAATGAATTTTAAATTGTACAATGAGTTACCTGATCACAATGTCATGATAATCTATCAAGCTTCCATAACGGGATCTTTTCAGCGTCCCAGAATTCCCCACCACGGCGCAGGTCCTGCAACGGTTGGGGCGAATTTGCAAATGATCTGGAACAGGTGGGAACATGTGGAGCAGCCTCTCTACTGTCATGTTGAAGAACGTGAAGTTGCGTTGTTCACGCTGCCAACGCTGACACAACAAAAAAAAGAAAATTTTTTACAATTTATAAATCACACAGCACAGGAGTCATCGATCATTAATAGTAAATCAGCCATTTTTGGTGAGAAAACAAATCTGTGGTGCATCAAATAATCAATAGATGTATATTAACACATTAAAATGTTTTTCTGTGTGTTTGTGATAAGTTTATATTTGGCTATTAGTGATTATCTTTGCATTTCCTTTGCTGCAGATTAAGAATAATGCTCCCCATCTCTGTGGAAACTGCAGAAAATCATCTGGCAGTAAGTGTAGGCCAGATCATAGGCTGTATATAGAATGGATGAAGCTAATGTGACGTCACCTGATAATTGACTTGAGCTAATGACATCAGAAAGACTTGTGGGAAAAAAAATATTGACTGAATACTTATTTGAAGTAATCATCTATCAGGAATATTGCACTTTTTTTACACTCACACATTGGCCTTGGTTTTGAGCCCCAGTTGCTTCATCCATTTCTATAAACAGTTTATGGCCATGATGCACATTTTAACAGACGACATCAAATTTCAGTGTACTGACACATTTTTTACAGATGCAGAATGAAAGAATCACCTGCCGGGCTTTTATTGTGAATGACTGACAGGAAATGGAAGGTCTTCACTACAGGAGCCACTTACCCTCCACACATTGAAGGCTGTCTCTGAGGTTCGATATTTTTTTGACAGAAAAGGTTTGGGAGCTGAATTAAGAAGCTCTGCAAAGTATGGATCACCATCTGTCAGACATCTGTCGCAGGTACAAGACTTCAAGTCCTTAGGTTGGTTGTAATAATTGTCTGAATCCGATGAAAGGCTAGAATACATAGCCAGGGCCACAACACACAGCAGTAGCAGAGCAATGATAAACTTGAATTTGATTGATGTACTACGCATCTCGGCAGCTTGAAGGAAGAACAGGTCCAATCTGTGGGTAGAGTGAGGGGTAAACAGTAGATTAGTACAGCAAATACTACAAAAACCAAAACTAGAAAAAGGCATTTTCTGCTGAAAATGCAGAGGATAAACTTGCTGATAACACATTTAAGCTAAAAGTCAGAAAAAAGATTTTAAAGCAAACAGAAGAACATTTTTAAAAGAGTAACTGTGCATGAATGTCTTCATAAAACTGAACATTTATATTTAGTTTCAATTGCTGAATATGGAAGTAGTTAAAATAAAAAAAACAAGCATGCAAATCATCTGACACTGATGGTGCAGACACAGCAGGTATTTACAAGGTGTTAAGCCGTTGTCATGTATCAGTAACCAGACCAGTTATTTGCAGCTGCCCAGCTCTGTGCTGAACAGTACGACAACAATCAATCCTGCAGAGGCCTGTACTACGAAGCATCAACTCATCTTTTGCACTAAAAACTCACACTACACACATATACACACACACGCTGTATAGTTATAGCTTCAGTTTTTTTACATTACAATATTTTTTTACACATGACCCATCTCAAAGACAGGTGTTGTGATGTTATGAGTATATAAGAACTCAATTACCCAGCATGCCATGAAAGGTCATGGGTGTGCGTGGTTACCAGGAGGGTCATAAATTAGCCTTGCAGGTAGCACGGAGATGTTCTGTTATAAGTGATACAGTAAAGTTTAAAGTAAACAGAGATCATCCCTTGTTTGTTTATAATAAGATAAACAAGACAATACATGTGTAGCTGCTTATTTCTCACAACATAAAGTTTGATCATGTTTTACAGTTTGACATCAACACTGCTGCAGCAGCAACATTCAGGGAGGACAGTTGGTAGTTGGCAATTACTTACTTTCACTAAATATAGCACATTCTAACTGTCTTTTATTAACCTACAATTATTTTCCTCATTTAAATTTAATTAATTTATTCAACACATTTTAATCAAATCTTACCTAATTAAAATCTACTCAATTATTTTACATGTCACTTTGTTGCCATCATTTTTAACCTTGAGTCAGAGTTTTTACAGTGTATGACACTAAACTGAAGATCTTTGTGATGTGAGTGAAACAAGTCATTAAGGACGTCATCTAAGACTTTGGAAAATACTGTTTGATATTTTTAACCACTTCTATTTAATCATGTACTGGAGAAAATAATTGATTAATCAACTATGAAAATAATGACACATTTTGCACTGTGATGCATATTATTACCCACAGGTGGCAGAAGCTGAACACAATTACAGCACAGGTGTCACAGTTTGACACAATGACTCAAAACTGGGAACACTTGTCGTTCTTGTACTGGTTCCATCAAGTACAAGTCAATTCAGACTGCACAAGAGAGTTGAAAGTTGATGCCAAAGATGGATGGAAAAAGAGGAAGAGGTGATGGAGGAGTATAAATTTCAACTGTCATAGACCATGTTGTTGTTGATGAAGGACAAAGAGTGCAGTCCACTGTTAGCAGGTTCTCTGTGACCATCATTATCTGTCAGGACATTTTGGTCACTACAAATTTATAGTATTGATATTTCCATCACTCTGTTTACACCATATATAACTTGTAACTGTTTACTTTTTTGTAGAAGTGCAACACTGTCTCATGTGGGTGGAGGGTCTCCTGTAGTCTCCCATCAACAGGAGGCTCTCATCATTGACACTGTCCTTCAAAACAAGGCCATTAGAAATGCTGCTGCAGACAAAGTGAGGTGACACTTGACAAGCAAGTTGTTGAAGTTGATGGAAGCCTGAAAACCTCTTTCCACCAGTAAGAGGAGGTATCAAAACACCACAGGCCACACCTGCGAGCTCATGAAACAAACCTGCATTTGCGACACAATAGAGACTTAACAGTCATTCCCACGTTATTCTCATAGCACACACACCAAGAGTTAGAACTTATGTTGAATTGTGTTGTGTGTGTATTCATATATATATATATATAAATTGATAAATTCAGCTTTTAGCAGTAGTGTTCACTTGATTCCTATACTATGGTAACTATTTCTATCTAATTATGAGCCAAAATATAACAGTAATAAGTCCTCATACATATGTCAAACACACCTTCCCTGAGCAGGACATTGACTGGACAGTACTACAACCCACAGACTCACACCTGTGTTTGCAACACAATACAGACTTAACACTCATTCTCACCCTATTCTCATAACACACAAATTCACACCTAATCCCACAAAATGAAGCGACTGTGAGTCCTCACTCATTTTGTGTACTTAATGGATAATATATATACACACGTATATATGATAAACTGATAAATTCAGCTTTTTGCCAGTAGTGTTCACTTGATTCCTAATCTATGGTATCATTTCTGTTTAATTATGACCCAAAATATAACAGTAATATAAAAAAAAGGAATTTAAGAGGGTTTTTTTGTTTTTTTTTTAAAGAAGCATGATCAGTTTGAATCATTTCTTACCTTGTTTAAGAGTAAATCCACTTCTGGTTCAGTTACACTGAGCTATCGCATGAACAATCAGGGAGGATGACAACTGTTGTTTGACTCTCACATAAAAGGTTTGACAGAGATGAGCTGTGTGATTGGTGTGTCTGTGGTAAAGGTGGTGGAGAGGTGTGGTTTGGACTCATAGGTGCACGAGAACCTGACAGTGATAGAAAACACCTAGAAAACTTTATTTATTTAATGAACTAAAAAGTTTTTTTTCTGTCAGAAAATGAGTTGGAGACTGTGAAGTTATACATTTCATTATCATTATAATTCTACATGGAACAGGAGCATGTTGGCCAGTGTCACGTGACCGGAGTCTTTGTCTGCCCAAACTACCTGAGAGCAGTTGATGGGAACCAGGGTATTTTATGGTATCCCCTTGTTTCCAGTGTTAATATTATCTCACATTGATCATGATGGTGAAGGAAATTGCCACAGTGTAAATAACCACCAGTAAGGCAAAGTCATCTCTATTTGGAACATGTTTAACCAACTAGAAACTACCATATTTTCCACACTATTAGGCGCATCGGACTACAAGGAGCACCTTCAATGAATGGTCTATTTTAAAACTGTTTTCATATATAAGGTGCACCACATTATAAAGCACACAGAATAGAAACTACTGTAGTGTCTGGGGTTGTGTTATCATCCATCTAGATGAAGCTGCACTAAAGGGAATGTCAACAAAACAGTCAGATAAGTCAGTCAGTCAAACTTTATTAATAGAAAACAAGTGACGTAGTATTATCTTTTACCAACAGCAAGGTACAACAGGTAGTGCAACTTTTTATCACGTAGTTAGTGCATCACAAACGTGGAGGGAACTTTTCCCTGATTCAGTAAACACCTAAAAGAAACAGTCTGATACCGCTACGGTAAATCAAACGTCTTTATTCTTGTGCTGAATTAAAAAAAAAAAAATCTCCATGTATCAATAAATCCACCACTGTACAGACTTAGGGAAAGTTATCTAGAATAAAGCTCATAGATCAGCCGCTCGTCATTTGCGTGTGTAATCACTATCCTCAGATGACTAGGATGTGATGGAGCACGCCCAAACATTGTTTTCAACTTACGGTGTTAGTTTGATGTTGTGTGTGTCTGTGTTTTCTTGTTTTTCTGGTTTCTTGTGAATGATAATTTCAGTTGGCACAAGCTTTGAGTCTACGTGTCTTTGCAAATACTTTTTACGCAATTGTGCTTCACCTCGGTCGTGTCAAATGGTCATTTTCAATACAGTTTTTTCCACAAGGTAGTCTGATGTCGTCATGATTCATGATGTGATGATCATTAAATCATTTAAGTAGATGTTAGGCTTCAAGAAGAGGAATATTTAGGGGCATGGTTAGTTTGTCTCTCATACACAGGTCCTATGGTTGAAGAGCATGTGGCTTCAGAGCTCTGTGATGTTTAATCTTCGTAGTACTCTGTGAATGAAGCAAGGTTTAATAGCAAATGTCTTCATCCTGCCAAACAAGTTTGCGTGACGTGTACAGCAATCTTGGCATGAACTCAAAAATGTGAAAAAATCACAATGCTGTCCAAACATTGTCTTTCATTCGTATTTGTTCAGTTCAAGCTTCTGTACAGGTGGAGGGTTTCCCTGCAGAGCTTCTCTTTCACAGCACACGTTTCAATGTGTCACTCTGAGACACACCCCTCAGTGTATTCACCACAAGCATTTGCACCAATGCATCATCCCTGAGTAGCTGGCCATTGTTACATCTCTGTCAGGTTCCCACTCCCTATAGAGGACCAACAAGTCATCTTTGGCAGAGGTGAGGGTGCACGGCCTCACTGCTGACGAACAGGGCATTCAGGACAGCGCCCATCATGGTCGAAGCTTTGATGACATGGCAGACACCCCTGAGTCCCCCGTACAGTATCCAGGCAGTCCTGTGTACGATTATTCAAAAGTAACCTGGTGCCAGCAGCAGTTATGGAGGTGTTGCATAAGCTCAGGAAGGAAGTTATCACAGGTAGCAGATCTTAACTGTAGTCTGTCCCACCAACACCTGAAACAGCATTTCCATTTGACTGGACCATTAAACCAACAAAACATCCGTCCAACAAAGTTCAAAGTGTCTATATTTAGACAGCTTTTTCAGTTTCTTTTATTATCAGACACATAATTAGTCAAAACGTAGCAGACATGTTTCAACAGAAAGCTTCTGTCTTCCACCTTCATCAGAGGCCCAGATAGCTCAGCTTCCTGAACGGGTGACCCATAAGCAGGGGCTATAGTCTCCGACGCAGTGGTCATGGGTTCACATCCAGTTTATGGCAATTTACTGGATGTCATATGTGTATTAAAAAAAAAAAAACTTTGCTGAATTGCTAATGTTACTTGATAACGTGTGTACTACGTCACATTAATACTACATATGAACTTAATTTACAACACGGTTCCAATACTGAGTTACTACTACAGCTGCTTACTGCTCTCTCAGTGTTTTCTGGTGGAAATCTGAACTGTGCTGCTAACAGCACATTGATTGACAGGTGGATGAAATGATGCTATTGGTTCTGGGCAAGATGATGAAACTTTAATGTAAATATAGAAACAAGTGGAATTTATTGGGGTTTTTTTGCTAACAAAGTGAACAAAATGATCAGCGATGTGATCTAAAAGATGCTAAAACAATGAGCTATGGATAAATTATTCACCTGAAATGATTCCCAACACTTCTGCCCCCTGTGTGTGAGTTGGATTACAAGGCTGCCCAAACATGCTGTTCTTCATTCTTCATTATTTGTTTGTAGTGTCCCTACAGTTGCCAAGTTTCACTGCCAAGGGCGGTGCTGTGATGCAGGGTGTTAGCAAGGTAACACCAGTTTAAAGGCTTGGCTTCTTTGTTCCAGCAAATATCAGTGCGTTACCCTGTGCTGCCGACCTATGCCGACTTATGACACTGTGAAATATACTTTAATTGTTACTGTTCTACTTGTTGTCATACTTGTTGTCATACTTTAGTTGTTAGTTGTTAATGTTTGAAAAGGTCCGTTGTTATATGCAGAAACATCAGATATTACACTTTTGTTAACAGTAAAATGACATTAATCTGTGATGAGCTGTGGATGGTCACAGTGGAACAAATACCGTATTTTCTGGACTATAAGCTGCTACTTTTTTCTGACGCTTTGAACCCTGCAGCTTAAACACCGGTGTGTCTCATGTATTTGCAGAACGATGCTCGTTAGCTTTTTACAAGCTAGCAAGCTCCGTGCTACCGATACATTTAGCGTCGTCACATCAGACCTGGTCAGAGTGGACCACATGAAACTGTTCGAATAAATTCAATAGTGGCTTATAGACAGGTGCGCTCAATAGTCCGGAAAATACGGTAATTTAACTGCAGCTGCTGCAGGTATTTAATAACCTCAGACAACTGGACGCCTTGTGTCAACACTGACGCAGTGAAGCTGTATTTTACAAACATGTTTTGTAATGGATATGAAATTATAGAGCACAAAAAGTGACTGAGGCAGAACTCAACATGAAAGAAGTGTGGTGGTTACAGAGAGGTCTGTTTTCTTCATGACTGATCAGTGACAGTGATCAGTCTGTCAGCTGACGTGTTCAGACAGGTGTCAAATTTCTGCCAACTTCCTCCTGAATGTAGCTGCAGCAGCTGTGGAGCTTTTATGCTGCATAACATGTTTAAAATGACTCATCTTCAGGATTGTAGCTTCTTCTTATGAGAAATATGAGTCTCCACCTGTCCTTGTTAGTGACTGCAGTCTCCAGGTTTCACTGCAGAGGCCTGTACTACAAAGCAGGTCATTAGTGAAGTCATTCCAGGTTAAAGGCAGGTTTACTTTGTACCGGGACATGTCACTGTGATGAAGAGCACACTGTGGGTTCTCTCCAGGACAGATTGACACATAGTCACGCTCAACAGTTTATTTCAACATATACAATGTCTTTTCTTTTTCCTCTCAGCCTCCAACAGGCGCCTCTCAGGCTGCACAGTGCACACAGGCTCCACCACACTGCTACATGTAGGAAGAGGTGTGGTTGGACACCAGTGCATGAGCTGCACTCATCACACCTGGCACTGCTCCATGAACCAGTCTGCTGCAGATCTACTCCTGCAGCTCAGACAAAAACCACAACA
>OOFC01011380.1:0-16198 GCA_900323345.1 Pseudochromis fuscus
TATCAAAGTCCTGATTTGACTCTTTGTGCACACACACATACATACTGTAGGTGGAGTACATCCATGTCTGTCAACACTCTTGCATGTGGATGACACACACACACACACACCCACACACACACACACACACACACACACACACACACACACACACCTTTCTTGCTTGAAAAGAGCCAAACAGCTCAATCAGTTCAATGGTGAGGGAGCATCAGCACTCATTTGTTTTTGCTGTATTACCCAGTGTCGCCTCTCTCCTATTGTTCCCCAGCATTAGCCTTAATTAGAGAGTCATGCTCTTAAATACCCCCATGGGCAACACTCAGTGAGCACGCACTCGTGCAGACACAACACTGCGACACATGCACACTCAGAGACACACACGCTGCTCAAGCTCTCATTCCTCAGAGAGCATGCTTTCCCTGCTGCCCCAGGCCATACATAAGCCCTTGTATCTGAATAAATCACACCAACATACACATACACACACACACACACACACACACACACACATTTATTTGCTATAGTACTATGTGGTGGTGTAGATTACATAAATTATTGCAAATCAGCCTCTTGGGGCACCCATCCAAACAGGGAGGCTGAGCTGAAATTTTAAACTGAAGTGTTCAGTAATTTTCTGTGCGTTGCAGTACGATGCCCAAAGGAAAGGGAGCCAAAGGGACGAAGGTGACACTCAAGACAGCCAAAAAGGCAATAAGAATGACCCCAGAAGGACGGCACAGACTCACCCTTAGCAACATGGGTATAATTGTCTTCCCCAAGTGCCTCCTCAAACTGACCAAACTGGATGAGTTAGACCTCAGCTGCAACCTGATACAGAAACTCCCAGATAACATTGGGAATTTCTTGTCACTCAGATGGCTGGATCTACACAGTAACAAGCTGGAGTCTGTGCCCGAGTCCATCGGCAACCTGGTTCGACTGACCCACCTCAACCTTTCTAATAACCGGCTTACCTCTTCAGGTTTACCCTCCACATTAGGCTCCCTCACCAATCTGAAGAGTCTCAATCTCGGAATGAACCAGCTGGATGCCCTGCCTCCTACTTTAGTGGCCTTAGACAGTCTCCAAGAGTTGGGCTTGTTCGATAACCTCTTCATTAACCTACCAGAGTTTGTGAAAGGTCTATTTAACCGTATTGAGGTGAATGTGAAAAGAAATCCTCTATCATATGATCAAAGGGATGGTGACATGATGTCAGAGCAGGCGGATGGTGTGTATCTAGTCCACGAGTGCTCCCTGTGTCATACATGCCTTAAGAGATGTAAAGCTCGAAGAGATAAGCTTATGAGAGGAGGAGAAAGAGAGGGAAGAGGAGGAAGAGGAGGAAAAGGAGGACAAGGAGGAGTTGGTGGTGACATATTGGAGGAGAGAAGGATAAGGACTTATCCTGGACTGATGACACCAAACTCAATGGCTTCAGTCAATCAGGATGTGTGGAGAATAAGAGAAAAGGAGCAATACAGGAACATGAAATGACCAAACAGCTGTGGATGTCATCTTTACAAGATACAAGACTTTTGGAGAGCATGCATTTTTACAGCAGCTACCCAAAGTTATATGTATATGCATAATATCCAGCTTTATTTTACACTATTTTTTGTGTGTATTGTACTTCATCTAATAAACTGAATTGAGTAATTTCTTCAAATATTGTTGTTGGATGTTTAAAACAAACTGTTGACACTTACTTGGCATTAGCAATGACCTCAGTGACCCCTCTGCCTTTCAATGCTGGCACTACTGTGCTCAGCCTGCAGGAAGGACAGAGCAAAGAATAAAGATCAGATTCAGAGCGCTAAAAATCCAAACTGTTTAATGCCCAGTATATTTAAATGTGCTACCTTTTATATGCAGAAACATGGTCTTTATTCAGGAATACCAGGAAGGCTGAGTGTCCATTCTTCATGAAGATCTCGATAGCATTGTCCTTATAGTAACAAAGAATATAGTGGGCATGTTAGTATCTCAGAGTCAGTGACATCTGTTTCCAGTAGATATTTTTTCCAATCAGATCCCCATTAAACCTGGACTTAACATGCATCTTGAGGAAACAACTAATGGAAATACGAGAGCCAATAAAATGTACAACAAATCAGTTTTTATGTGTTCTCAGAGGCAAACTTTAACATGAATTGTTGCTATACTGAATTCTGTGTAGACCCAATCTGAATATGAGAAGCATGTTAATTCAAGGCATCTGTGGGAGCATTTGGATGTCTGACCTCTAAAAGGAAACGCATGAAACGAGTCTCCTTGATGTCCTCATAGAGCCAGCGTCTGCAGCTGGCTGATGGTTGCTCCTTACCCAGCATGGTGGAAATAAAGGAATCTCTCACACTGGCAGAAAAGGACAAAGATGGGATGAGTGACTGAGCAGCCAGGTACTTTACATGCTTTACAGTAAACAGCGGTGGAACCTGCTGGGGTGGTGTTTCCTGCAACAAACATTTCCAGTAGGACTGACAGTGAATCCCTCACACAGGAGCAGGCTCTCTTTCCCGAACAGCAGCAAACCCTCAGCGACTCTGAGGCCACTCACCATCACCACACACATCTTAGCCTTTATCTACAAATACAGATACAGAGAGAGTGGAGAGAGCAATAGCGTCACATTAAGCCCCATGTGGGAAGCACAATACAGATCAGCACATTTCTCTCTCAGGACATGACATGGCAGATACACAGGCAGTTCAGGCTCTACTTGATTGATCATTTTAATCACATATTTTAATCATTATTAAAAAGACACAGTTGAACACTTCATTATCAGAGCTGATTGATGGGGAGGAGAAGGCTCGGCCCCTTTTTCAGCTGCACAAATGTGTTTCATCCAAAGTGAACCCACATGTTCCTCTCAGCACTGGTTGTAGCTAATGCTAACTGCATTGTGATAATACGTGGCTAATTCTATTTTCTCCCCTCATTTCACAGTGAGTGTGTGCACCTGGCTGTCTCCCTGTGCTGGCCCCTCTGTTGGCCCCTCTGGGACATGGCGCCCAAAAACCATATGGGGCCTCAACATACCCGCAGGCCTCTCACAATTTATACTAATCAAATCAGACTCCCTACCCGCGACACAGAGTCATACACTTGGTGGAGGAGGAGGCCCTGCCTGGCTATTATTAGGAGAATTAATCACTGCCACACACACAATAGGAAACCTGATAAGTGATCAGAACCTCTTGTCTGAATGCACATACAGACACACACTATGATGGATAATATCACTTATCCTGTGAAAGTGTTTAGGAGGAGTCAAGGTGAGTGAGTCTCAGCTACATGGTACAGAAATATTACACTGAGCTGTACCATGGTCAGATTTTTTAGTCGTTTCCATCAGTGGATATAAACTGGCATCAGGCCTACTGTCCCACAGAACAATGAGTAGATTTCAGAAAGAAAAAAAAAACTAGTTGAATTTATTGTTATCAAAGATTAAATATAAAACAATAAACTTGTTTCCTTATCTCCTTACTGTGCTCTGGACAGATATGCGTTATCAGTCCGAGGGTGATTTAGCTGATGATGGGAAGAAGGAGAGAAAAGGAGGACTTTTATTGACTGAGAGCCTAATGTCAGACCATTGATTTCTCCCCACACACATTATCGTCATAATCACACTATTGGCGCTGGCAAGCTAATTATGAGTGGGTCTCCCTTTGTGTGCTACTGCATGTGTGTGTGTGTGTTAGTCTGTGCGTGTGTGTGCATTTTTCAGAGCTAATGACTGTGTTCATTTGACAGGAAGCTCAGCAGGACTCATGCACTGAACCACTACCAGACAACAGGACACACTTGCACACATCACACACTTACTAAGCGGATGTAAGACAGCTTGCATCACCTCCTACTGTTTTTATTAATACTTCTGTCAGAAACATTAAAAGCCGCGGCTGGTTGCCGGAGCGATGAGAGTCCCTGTCAACATGTGCACTGGTTTCTAACCCACTGTAAGAATGAGAAGAGCTGTGCTGGGCCTCAACATTAAAACATTATACTAATGAGGAAAGATGAAATTCTGATAGCAGCGCTGGGCTATTGGAATCCCTTAGTCTACATCAGATAATTATGATTGTGAATATTAGTAGGGTGCGAAGGAGTTGTGCTTGTATTTAGGCATGTTGTTTTCAGCCCTGCATACCAACACATCCTCCTGTGCCACGGTACCTCCTCTCCAGGGTGCAGCTCCTGCAAGATGATGCGTATGTCGGGGCAGTCTTGTGTGTGGGAGCAGGGTTCAGGGGTGGAGTGGTCGGAAATAACCTCAGTGACGGCAGGTGATTCATTCAGAACAGGGAAGAAAGTTAGATGTTCACAGTGCTGTCCTCCATTTTCTTCATTCTCTTTAGCCTCAGCACCAACTTCACACAAGATTTTGGGCTCTGTTACAGAGAAAACATTTTTCCACTCCATATCGAACACCTAAATTCTGACATAAATACTTTTTTTTAAATTAACAGTCATCAGGTTTTTTGTTTTTTTTTTACCTGTGCCACTTTCAGTTCTGATTTTGTTCTCCTCAGACATGCCAAGAGACAGAGTTCCTAGTAGCTGTTGTAAAAGCATATGTTAAAGGTTTTACTGTATACTAGTTGAACACTAAATCAACCTTGCTCCACAGATGCTGCCCTTAACTGAAATGCAATACCCGTTTCGATCGTCTAAGAGCCTTTCTGCGGATGCGTGATTTGGTTCGATTGGGTCCTTCGGCAGCATCTTGCACCCAATCTTGCCTCAACAGCACCCCTGGGCTGGGGCCAAACACTGCTCTCTCCCTCAACAGTTCAGCCTCAACACGCAGCCACTCGGAGCTCACACGCTCCCACTCACTGGCTCGTAACTGGGATGAAGACATAAACCAGAATAGAGGGATTAGATGAGACAAAGATAAACATTACTACAAATCCCATTTTGACATTTTAATAAAATTAATTTCAGTATATTCATGTTAGAATTCTGTCAAACCTGTAATTGGTTTGCCCTCATATTCTCGAACATGCTGTGGCCTCTCTGTTGATGTGACTCCATGTATGACATAAACTCCTACAAAAGAAACAAGAGTAACCTGATGGGGTGCAAATGAAGAGAAGTGAAGCACAATCACTCTTCCCCTGGTTAATATTGTACACAACATCATGTTCACAAAAATTGTATATGCATAATGGTATTGTTGTTTCCTCATGCAATTACAATGCATTCATACAGTTACATCTGTTCTAAATTGCATTCACTGGGCAAAATAAGCTAGTGGCTACAGTCTTACAATAACCCTGTCTGGAAATGTAATCATTTGTTGGTGTGATCTAATTAACATAAACATTAATATCACTGAGCCACACCACAGTCAAGGGCAAGGTAAGTGTGTGTCTATGCACTCTACTCAGTGTTTATGTGTCAATTAAAAGAGAAAAGAAATTAAAAAATTGAAAAAACCCAAAACAGAGCCGTGTTGACACTGCAGGATGCTCATGTTCAGCAGACACACTGGGATCATATTCTGACTGTTAACTGCTTCATTAAGCCCATCATCACAGCAGTGCTCGCTGAGAGACTAGTGAAACAACATGTGTCCATTCTCACAGCTGACCCAGGAAAGCCATTTAATTGACTGAATGAACATGCAGTAACTCTTTATATCAAGTCTTATTTACAGATGCTAATTTTGTTTTTTGGACTATAAACCCATGAATGGAATAATTGATTTCAAGTACAATAAAAAAAGCTCCCCCCCAAAAAACCCAACTGCTTCTGCATTACAAGAGATGCAAAAAATTTGAGATAATTTCAGAATAAACCCATGCGTAAAAGTTGTCAACAAAGTTTGACAAGCTCTCCGGAGAATGAAAACTGTTTCTCTAAATGACTGACTGCATATCCAAATGAGAAGTTGTGCAGAAAAAGAAATAAAGGAGTAATTTGAGGGGAGATTATAGAAATATTACAGACAGAAAAGAGAGTAATAATGAAGTTTGCGAACTAGAGCCGTGTTGTGACAGATAAACAGCAAGTCGGCGTCATCATCTCCTAATTTCATTCCTTCATTTGGACAAACATAAGTAATATATAGCATTAATTACCCTATTTAGCAGATAGGAACCTCATTGGCTTTTTAAATGCTGCATTAAATACATAACTCATCTCTTCCCTCTGCAATTAACATCAGAACATCACACTCATTTCCATTTTAATGACTTCCCAACAATACGCCACCTTTGATGATAAGGCAACATAATGTCAACTTCATTCTGAGCTGGCAGTGAATGTGTAATGAACTTAACGTGATCATTAGTGCTGTTAATTATCTTTCTAATATGAGGACACAGATATGATTATGGAAACTGCATTCGCTGATGAAATAAATCTCTGGAAGGATTGCACTGAAGCCTGACTGAGGACACAGTCTGCCTATCAGTCTCTGCATTCTCATTCATTACCTACAGTAGGCTTTAAACCTCTTTTTTTTGTTCAATAAAAGTAGATATCTGAGACCCAGCAACTATGCTCTGTAGAGAACCATTACTATGGATCCAGTGACTGAAAAGAGACTCCCCATAAGCTCATGACTTGCCAAATAAAGGTCATAAGTTGATGATACAGAAATTAATTAATGACTCACTTGTTTCTTCATGAGGATGGATGTAAAAATGAGCAGACTGGCTGACCATAGCTGATGATTTGAATATCATTTTTCAACACTCACTGCAAGCTGCAGTATATTCAGAGCGAAGTGGTGCAACACACTGCAGAGAGGAAGAAAGGAAACATCCCTCCCTCTTCTTTGCTGTATCTTAGATGGAAAAACAATTCATCATCCTCTCTGATAGCCTGTCAAAGACTGATATGATAAAGAATAACATCAAATGAATAATGTTTTCATCAGATTGGTACCCCTATAATTGCCAACCCGATTTTTGTGGGCAAGAGAAACAAGAACACACACACTTTGTGGGTGTGAGACAGACACACAGACGCGGTAATTTCATGCCTGTGTGCCTGAGTAATATGTCCCTGCTCCCTGCTCCAGATGGCTCGACGTCTTAAGCGTTGTGGGGGAACTAATGATGTGGGCCACGTGTTTCGGGGGGAAAAACAACAATAAATGCGTCTTTAACCTTCAGCAGCAAACAGTGTGTTGTAGCGAGTGTTCCCATGGATAGGCCTAACAGATATCAATTACAATGCCCACTCAGGGGCAATCAGCTGTGATAATCCAAATCTATTTAAAGAAATAATCAAACACCCCCGCAGGGCTGGACGGCCCACAGCACAACCACAGTGGTGACTTTGGGAGGAGTGTTTGGCACAGCACTCGGGGATGCAGAGACACCTGGGAAAAGGTAGCAACCCCACACTCCTCAAAGCATACAACAGTCACAGAGAGCCCTGTCAAAAACAAACAAACAAACATTGAAGGGTTTATGTTTACCTTTACTGGCACAGAGTCCTGACCTCGTTTTCCCAAAGCTGAACGAAAAGCATTGCTGATCATATCAAACTTCTTCTGAGAGTTGCTCTCGACTTTCTTTCTCTGAGAATCTGCGAAGATATTTCATGGATAAAATTTAGACACCATGATCATGACACTGACAGTCAGGCATGTTTTTCCTCTTCAGCTATTGGTATGGTGAGAGCTGACCTGTATGCAACAGCCAGGCTCTGTGTGCCATCTCCTCCCACAGAGGACTGATGTCAGTCATGCTGACAGGTCTCGTATCCCCTGTGTGGTGCGCTGAAATCTCCATCTTTGAGGCTTCTTCAAGCATGTGTTGCCTCTCTGATATGACCTTTGACCAGCATTCCTCTGCCAAGGATACTAGTCGTCTGTCTTCTGGAACACACAGATGTTTGTTCTCCGTACTCTTAAAATCAGAAATGCCAAACCAAAGTGAATACTGCAAAAACAAACTCACACTGGGCCTCATACCTGCCATAATGTCTTCTCCATTGCTGAGGCTTGCTGAAGGCCCAGTTGTGGTAGCCGACAGGGTAGATGACATTTTCCTGTTCTGCACTTTTTCTGCCATACATCCAAAACCTTCAGGATAGCTACAAAAAAAAAGTGTGATTGTGTGAATTACCAGTGAACCCAGGTTTCATTGACACATATTTTTATGCATCTTCGTGCGAGTTTTGGTTTTACTATTACCTGCCAGACCGTATCAGTAACAGACAATGAAGGAGGCAAGTACTGAAGTTCACATTTGCATTGTAAGTTGCCATGACAACATCCCAGCGCTCCATAAAGGTCTGTAATGCCCTGATGACCACTTGTTTCTCTTCCGGGGAATGTCGCGGTTGAGACAAGAAATAAAGCAGGACTTTATTGGTGCAAGAGTAGAGGGCAGATACTATCTTCTCTTTCTGTGTTTGACCTTTCTCCAGAGCCTAGAAGTACACAACAGTGCATTTGTTAACTGAACCATAATTATAAAAATGTAATAAAATATTAGTTACTTGTGCATGGAGTAGAATTTGTTTTCACAATCCATAGCACCCAGTGATTGTGTATTGAATTGACGACTTGCAGATCATACAATTTTTAAAAATTTTTTTTGCTTTGAGGTGTGTGTATGTTGCTGTGTGTTCATGTTCATCTTACCACCACTATCTGATCTGCGAGAAAGTTGAGCAAATGCTCAGAGTCTCCCAAGAATGTTCCGCCATAAAGTTTCTGCTGCAGAGTTCTACTGAATAGCACCACATTCTCCATCAAGGTGCCCATCTGTCCTTCAGGACTTTGATCCTTGCAGTCTGAGAGAAAAAAGCAGGAAATTTAGATTATTTCTTATTTCTTTTAGTCCAGTTTTAGCTATATTGAAAGCCTGCATTGTAATTCTACCTTGTGAGCTGAGATGAGTGTTACTGTCTTCCTCATCGCTGAGCATGTGAAGGATGTTCATGATCATCTCCAGCAATTCAGTCTGAAAACTCTGCCTATGTTCCATCGAAGTGCCATCAGGGCAAAACTGCAACATTAATGTTGTGTTTTTTTGTTTAAAACCTATTGTAACAGATAGACAACAAATAAATGTGCATTTTGATATGTGGCAGCTCTTTCTTTTTTTATGCGTGATAGTGAGGAAAACACCTTGTCTCATGTTGATATTGGTGTATGGTGTGTGGAGCGCTAAGCAGGCTATGCTCATCCAACTGAAAATGCTTGTACAGAAAGCTGTTCTTGACCATTATGTGTTTTTCCCTTTTCATGGTAAATAATTTCATCAACAGTACGTTGGCTCTGCTGCACTTAGTAACTGAGCGTAGAGTGGCACCTTCTGGAGAAACGGGAGTTTTGCAGTATTATAGTACACTCAAAGGCCTTTTGCTGTGAAACTGCAGTTTGGCAATAATGTTCCTATGTTATATGTATGTTGATATTTGATTGTGATTTGTGAACTTGTCAATCCATCCATCCATCTTCTTCCGCTTGTCTGGGGTCGGGCCGCAGAGGCAGCAGCCTAAGCAGGGAAGCCCAGATTTCCCTCTCCCCATCCACTTCATCCAGCTCTTCCCGGGGGATCCCGAGGTGTTCCCAGGCCAGCCGAGAGACATAGTCTCTGCAGCGTGACCTGGGTCTTCCCCGGGGTCTCCTACCGGTGGGACGTGCCTTGAACACCACACCAGGAAGGCGTCCATAGGCATCCCAGTTAGATGCCCAAGCCACCTCATCTGGCTCTTCTCAACTCGAAAGAGCAGCGGCTCTACTCCGAGCTCCTCCCAGATGACCGAGCTTCTCACCCTATCTCTGAGGGAGAGCCCGGCCACCCTACGGAGGAAGCTCATTTTGGGTGAACTTGTCAAATACAGTAAATATTAGCTTGTACTGGCATGTGTGAACTCACCTCCAGCAGCACAACAAGAGGATGTGTGTTGGTGTTGGCAGGGACATTAAGAAGACTGTCCATTAGCAGAATACGGATTAAGTCAAACACTGGCTTCCTGTTCACATGACTTTTGAATGTGTCCTCACATTCACTGGTTCTGCACAAATCTCCAACACCCTGTAAGAGGTGGGAAACAAACCAGCGAATGAGACCAGAGAATTGAAAACTGTTAAGAGTTTTGCAAAACCAGAGTAATACACAAACTTCTGAAATGTCCAGAGGGTACACAACATTGGCAAGTGCATGCAGGAATGTGGGTGATGCCCACAGTGGGTCTCTTGGTCGGAGGTTATGGAGGAGGCAAAGGAACTGCATCATGCTTGCTGTGAGCTGCACCTCCCACGATACATCAATGCCTGACATGTGCTTCGGTGGAGAAGCAGGCTGTTAAAAGAAAATGCATTATACATGATCAATTCAAGTGAAAAATACAGAGAAGATCTAAGCTTAGTACTTTCTAACCTGAGTGGTGATGACTTTGACCAAGTCCAGCAGTATGACAGCAGCTTCAACACAGAGCTGCTGAGCAGGAGTGTCTGCCTGGCTGTCAATCAGTGACTGTAGGAAGTCATCCAAATGCACCTGCATACGATGTGTAAGAAGAGCATTTCGACAAGGATGAGAGAGAAGACTATTTACTGAAAAAAAAAAAAAAAGACCCCCAAAACCCCAAAAAAGACCCACCTTTCTCTCTGCAGTGTGACTGGTCTTTCTCACCAGCAGCAAAGCAGCCAGAGCTTCATACACCTCAGGCAGGTAAGAGTGTCTGATCAGCAGCTCCCGCAGAACATCAAAGCCTGGGCACGTGGTGCTAAGACACTCAAAAGACCAAGAATGGGCCCGAAGGTTGTCTGTTAACAAGACAATAAAAAAAATAAATAAATCACCAACAAAAAGTCATTAAGAGGTTTATATTTGCAAAATCATGTTAAGTTATAATATAATTGTTGTTTACTACACTAAACTGCAGAGTAGTATTATAGCATCAGTATTTAAAGACAATTTAACACCACTTTACTTAGTTCATCAGCATTATGTATTAAAATAATTAAACTTCACCAAATAATTCAAGTAAAATAGGCAAATAACCACAATGAATTATTTCCCTGGTCTACTATTGAAGAAATGATTCAACTTTATGCACCCAGGACAGTAAAGGGTTCCTCCATGCCCTCTATGAGTGTTCCTGGGAGAACCCCTTCTCTGAAGCGGCTCTGCTGGCTGGGACTTGACAGAAAGTGTGTGAGCAAAATGAGACCCAGTTTCAAGGTAGAAGGGTGGAGGTGAGGCTGAAGGAAGAGTAGGAACCAATCATTTCCCAGGGAATCAAATGCGGCCGTCTGCTGACTTTGAAAGGGAAAAACCATGATTAGTTAATGTTTTTGCTATGACATTATCACACATGAAATACTGGGAAATGTGGTTTTGCTCCTATTTTGGTTTAGCAGATGGCACTCACTCTTTGATCAGAACACTGTCTGAGCTGAAGATTTCACAAAGCACAAGTAGCATCTGGTTGCGGATCCAGATGAGGCTGGCTGGTCCAGAACTCTGAGCTGCAGCACAGAGACAACAAGTCTGGGTCAGTACCAGTCACAAGGTGTGCCAACTATGAGACATGCAGTGCATTACTGTGTTATATTGTGTACCTGGCATATTGTGCAACAAGTCATCATCAGATATCTCGCTGTCGTCAGTTAAGTTGTTGCAAGGAGGGAGTGTGTAGACCAGGAAGAGTCCAAGTCTGATAATAAAAAAATAACATACATTTACTCGTAAAAATTCAATTGAGTCAATATACTTTGCCAAATGTATAACAGTACGTCCCTTTACCTGCTTATGTCCAGACGGCTGAAGTGAGCCTTCAGAAGAGAAGTGATCACAGAGGAGATAATCTTAACCTTCTGAACAGTAATGGCAGGATCAGACAACTCAAGCAGCAGCTTTGGTAGGAGGCCCATACTGTGCATGAGTGCTGCATTCCTGCTGTCACTGCTGAGGAGGCAGTGTGAGAAACAGAGACAGCATTAATATCAATCACAATCTGTTTCCACAGACAGAAAATCTAATCCCGCAATCCATTCACATGTTCACTGTTCTCTTCAGCCTCTGTCACTGATTCTGTTGAATGTTCCCTTGACTATTTCTGTTGTACAATTCAACGATATTGATGACAAGCTGCTGCAGATGTCGACAGAACAGCCAATAAGGTCTGTAGTCAATCCTGAACAAGAGCCTCTTTATTGTGTTGTGTAACTTGTTGGCCATGTGAGTTAAAAATAAATTGGATTAGAGCTTCCACATATTTTGTGTGGTTTGGTCACACACTGATAACCGAGGAAATTACCTTGAGGATTTCAGGATTTCAGCAAAGTAGCTCAGAATTGTAAGGTCCAGACCATCTGATGTGTTCTTCCACACCTAAAAACGTGACAGAAGTAAAAAGCAACACAATTTCAACAGTTTGTTTGCAGTTAAATTACTAAATAAACACTGGGTAGACATATAATTGATTTGTTGGTTACACCCACTGAACTTTTATGCTAAGATTTGGATGCTTACCTCCAGGTCACAGAGCAGAGTCTGGAAAGCAGCTATGTTCTGTATGGAACCAGACAAACAGCTCAGCTCCGCTGAACTCGAGAGACACAGAACCAGCTGTAAGGTTCGGTGGCTGATAAGACTGCTCTTCATCTTCAGCAGGAAAGCTAGCAGCTACAAGGAGACCAAATATTAACAGATCATAACTGCAAGGCATATTTGATGTCTACTTATGCAGCATGTAGTGCTACACCAGCAATTTTGAAAACATCCAACAAACCTTATATCCATTGATGCGATGCATTTCCCGTTGCATGGCAGAGTTGGTCTCCAGCACAGAAAGAAGAACTTTAACAGCCGCATACAAAGAGCTATCATCAGGTGCCATTGCAACCAGACTGAGAACAACTGCAGGCCCACCAACATACAGGAAACCATTGGATGCAGTCCTGGGAGTGAAAAGGCGGACACCTAGAAGGAGGGGAAGAACTTATCGAATGTGCCAGTAGGAGGCAAACATATCATACTCAAACAAATGCTTTACTGTACCATAATGTCCAATCAGGGCCGCTCCTATAGTGCGAGCTGTACCACTCAGGTGCTGGCTGATGTTTTGAGCAAGAAACACAGGGGTGGAGTGATCCCGAGATGTTATCCCCATCTGTAATTAGACACAATGATGCATAGTTTTTAATCAAAACAACAACAACCCCGAATGTCAACAAGGACTCCCCTTATTCTTACCTCTTTAGCAATGAGTCTGCAATCCACCTCATTGTAATCCTCCCTGATCTGTACAACAGTTGTTGATGTAGAAATTGCTGGATTGATGCCAAATGAGATCCTCTCCTCAGGAACCAGCCTGAGGGGGAAAGACTCAGCATCTGGATCATGGCCTGCTGAAAGGTGCACAAGTGAAGTAGAACTACCTTTAAGAAGTTCAAAATGAGTGAGGCTAAGCAAGACACACTTGATCCATGTCACAGTAACTCTAATTATGTATCAATAAAAACTTGTGAAATTGCATGTAATTTATGCTTTAATTAACAAAAATCTATTTCAACATACTATCTTATATGATGCACAAGTTAAATTATAAATCTGAGCTGACGCAGCCTATAAAAATGTGAAATTACAGTATTCAATAGCTGCAGTTGTTTTGCAGCCCTCACATGAAGCCCATCATCTGCTCTGCAGAAAAAATTGTGCATGTATGGAATGAGCACATGGCAACATCATTTCCTGCATGTCACTGCGTATAGAAAAACTTAAAGTATAAATATCTTAAAACAGAGGTTCTAAGGATTTTCTTTTTGTGGGATTGCATGTTACTCAATAACTACAACAAAGTACATGTATACAGTATCAGAATGCACCTAAAGTTCTTCCATGGGACGTGCTGAAAGCAAACAAAGAAATTGTTGCTCAAGACCTCATGACTCACCTGTGTTGTTCACAGCCAGGAAGTTGCCCAGATATGTGGTTCCTTGTGTGTATATGACACACACAGCCTCAGGGCCCAAAGCCTCTTCAAAAAGGTAACAAGGACCCACTCTCCACACCAGAGCAGCATTCTCCTTCCAGAAAGCTGGTGTCCCTATCAGCCCATAAACATCAATCACAGCTGTGGGGTCCATGGAGACATATTGACCAGGGAATGGCTGAATATATTTCATCTGAGAGGAAATAGAAAGGCAATGACACACGAATGCATAAATGCTACATTAGAGTTAGAATTGGTTCAATCAACAGCTCCCCATCTCTCTACTGTTTTCATACCTTTCCTGTCCCCACTGCGTTGCTATTTAAGTACGCTGAGGTCAGACAACTCTTCTTCATGTCTTTGGCCATAACCACAACCAGATGGTGCCACTGACCTGGGACCAGCATGCTGGAACAGTGAAACCTCAGTGTTGTAGGCAAAGGAGTAGGAGTGCAAGTTTCAGGCTCCATCATATCTTTTAAACAGACACAGTGAAAGACAAATTAATGATGTAACCACTTTGTAGTCCAAATTCAAACTCAACTGATTAGAAACAGCCGACAGTTTGGAAAGCTAGAAAATTAAACACATTTTACTTATTGTCAGCAAACAAATTACAAAGTTCAACAAGGCCAAACTTTTATCAGTTTTACCCAGGTAAGTAAATGCTTCCTCCTCTGTGGAGATGACAAGACAGCCATCATAGGCTGAGAAGGAGATGGACAAGCAGATGTACTGTTGTTCAGTCCGGGACATGTGACGGACCACTGACAGTAGGCGGATTGGGTGGGAATCACAAGCTGAACTGAACCTGTTAATCTGGAACCAGCAGGCAAATGAGAGACCAGCTGGAGGTGGAAACCCTCGACAATCTAAAACATGAGAGGGAGCTGGTTAGACATTTTATTCAGGTTTAGTCACAAATGCGCCAAAATTATATATTTGAACTTTTCACTTACCACCTCCAACTCCACCTGTTGAGATTGAATCAGCAGTCACTCCTTTCACTGTGGCCAGAGAGGGAAGGAAAAGACATCTACAAAGCAATGAATTAGTAAATAAATCAGGTTAGCTTAAATTCAGCTTCTTTTATTACCTTTTTGAGGCAATTTTTGCAGCAACCTCATGAGTAAGGCTATCATCAAGGAGAGATAGTATTACACAAACTATGGTATATACTATACTAAACAATAAACATCTAGAATCTAGAGGAAGCAACAATAGGTTCCATTTAGTCTATTTGACTGCAGGATTACAGAGAAATGCGGAACAACATCACTCACCCATATCCACTCTCACTCATGTCAAACTCTACAAAAGCAGGTGAAGAGGCAATTCTGTGTGGGCGAAAGGTGCGTGGTGATGTCATGGACACCAGGCTGATGATTTGGTGGACAGGGATTGCAGAACCAATGGAGCTTGCAGACTGTAACAGGCTGAAGGCCCGCTTCAGTGTCTTTACTGAAGATCCAGCGTCGGCCTCCGTGCTCTCACCTGGGTCAGACATCACAAAGAAATGTAATTCATGTGACCTGTTTCACATCCATGTTTCAACGGACAGCATCTCATATGCAGCAATAAAAAGCAGACACAGCAAAACAACAGAAAGATTAAGTGATTATGAACAAACAAATATGCACCATTTGAAATTGGAGGGTTACGCTGTAGTTGCGCTTGTTTTATGTTTTTTTCTGTCAAGCACATGAGAGGGTCTCCTAAACACAGGAACTTTCTGAGGAAAAGAAAATGACAAATACATGTTAAATATGAAACACGTAGCAGGAAACAAAAAAACAATGTTTTAAGTCTCTGAAGTCTACATCTTCAGTCCAATAAAGTAATGTGTGTGTGACCTGAAGTCTGAATGTGTGATGGCCTGGGAGGAGAGCTTCTCCAAGATGCGTGTAACTGGCAGGTGTAACGGGTGGTTTGGTACCAGTAACATGATCTGACAGTGGGCCAGGAGAGTGGAGACCAGCCCCCCCTCACACATTATTTGGCGGTTTTGCTCTGATTTGACCATGGCCTGAATGTGATGTGCCAGTGAGAACTGGACCTCCATAGAGAGCTGGGAGAAAGGAAAAATAATCTTAATATGTAGATATTATACACTATACAATATTAAGGTCTGTAGCATTTTCAGAAAGATACCTGCTGGTCTTCAGGAGTAAACACTGATGGAAGGAGAGTCATCATCACTCGAATTGCTCCTGGATGAAGGATGACCTGATCGGAAGTGAACCTAATAAACCAACAAACCACACAAACA
>OOFC01011382.1:0-11915 GCA_900323345.1 Pseudochromis fuscus
CATCATACAGGACTGAAATGCTGACTCTGCTTTTCTGTGTCTGCTGGGCAGTCTTCTCTTCAGGGAGGAAAAAGATGAAAGAGCTTGCACACAGTTATCTCTTGGAAAGATGAGAGAAAGACAGAGAGATAGAGGAGAAGAGACTTACCGAGAGAGTGAGGGAGAAAGATGGGGCTGGGTGGGAGGAGATATATCCACGTCCTTGGTGAAATAGGGGAAAGGAGCCTATAGAAAGGAGAGAAATGAGATAAATAGGGATAGAGAAGAAGAATGAGGGAGACCGATGAGGGAGCGTACTGCATAGTAGTCCCCTCAGTGAAATGACACAGAAAGCAAGAGAGAAAGAAGGATGGGGATTAGGGGTGAGGAGTAGGAGGGATGAGAGGAGTGTTGATAGTGTTGGATTAAGCATCATTTGAATGCAGGAGAAGGAGTCTCCCTCTCTGCCTTTGGTTAATGACCACACTCTCTCCCTCTCGTCCTCCTCCATGCTGCCACATACATATTGCTGTTGGTGCTGGGGTCTATAAAAAGAAAAAGAAACACTATTCATGCAAACAATAATAAATGTCTCTCGGCCTATTTTAGTTTTAATTCCAATTTATGACAATAAAAAGGGCACGACTGCAATTTTTTACATTTCACTGTGTGCAAACATGGTATTGAAAAATGGATGTCAACATAAACAGGATGAAATGATGATGCGGCTCATTTAAATGCAAGATGCAGTTTACAGAAGTAGAGCATAAGGACTGATGTATGAGTAATTTTGTGCGTGATCCCTTATTTGTGTTAACATATACACATAAATAAGATATCATAATAAATAAATGATAATGCTCAGTATTAACTCGTGAATTAAATTTCTTGTAAGAAAACTGAAGGAACTTGAATGTAATGAGTACAAAATGTATTTCTTCTCTTTTATTTTACTGCACTCTAGCCCAAATGTGTTTGTTTTTTTGTTTGTTTTTTTTTTTTTACAGTATTGTGTACATTTAAATCAAATCAAACGTTATTTATATAGCACTTTTCACACAATGAAATTTGTGACACAAAGTGCTGTGCTTTAAAAAACACTCGTCACACAGTATGACGCACACACACAAACGCACACATACTCCACATCTACTCCCCAACCCCCCAACATTTGAAAAGAGTCAAAGCTTAAAATGCAATAGCTTGGCACTCACGACAAGGATGAGGAAGAAAATGTAAAAGAAAACCTTTACTTTATACTCACCATGCTTTGTGTCTTTTTGCCATAACAATGATGCTATAGCGGGCTTTGTATTCTTTAAAACTGCAAATGAAGGAAACAAGTGAGGTGTTTCAAAATGACTTTTTTCTTTTGTTGTTTTTTATCAACATAAAATGACAAATGACCTTCTAAGATCATCTAAAGCACCAGGTTTTGTCTTTCAATGCCCTCTAAATATTTGGGAGCAAAACCACTGTGTGAGCAACAAAGAGAATAAACAAAACTTCCACCTCAGTTTGTTTTATGCATCAAAGAATGACTTTGAGAGGGCTGAGATAACAGATAAAAAAACAAAGGCTGGAGGGGAAAAAAAAAGTGCATCCGTGATTCTGGAGGTAACATGCCAGATATGCTGGAAAATAATTTCAAAAATGTGCCAAACGCAACTCATGTACCTATTCTATTCCCATTAGCTATGGTGCTTTAATGTGAAGATTGAAGGTGAGAAAAAAAAAACAGTGAGAGAGGGAGAGTATTGTGGGGGAGATGAGGGGAGAATGAAGGGGAGATAACTATTAGTTAAGGTGGTGCAAGCAGGGGTGGTCAGAAAATTGATGGCCATGGTTGTAGCTGCTCTGTTAATGCTATTACAGGGGGCATGAGCATGGAAAGGTCAGTTAGCACACTGAATATATAACGTTTCCTCCTGCTGTCTTTATGTCTCTCCCCTCTCTCTCTCTGTGTCTTTCTCCCTTCAACTCTCAGTATCTTTTTGTCTGTTTACATGGATGGCTCTACAGTTCAGCCTTTTGGAGATATCAGCCACAGCTGCTGAAGGCCAGTTCTACCTATAAATATGTGAAATGAGGTTCGGGGCTGAGGATTTATTGCCATCTGAAAATAAATATATAGTGGGCAGTAAATCAGAAGCAGTTTTATGGAATTACTCTGTAGTAAGATATAGCATCTTGTGTTACAGTGTGTCAATTACACAACATTAATAAATTTCAAAAATCTGTCTTGTTTAAAAAGATATATTATTGAACTGGACATGGTATCTGTTTAGGTAATAGATTTTATGAATGAGGATATTTGATTCCAGAAATGTGATTTTTTTTTTTCATAATGATATTTTACTCTGTTCTAAAATGAATCATGTGATAAGCTTATTGTTTGTTGGCTCTGTGTGCACATAACGTGTAATTTTAAGAGTATCTCCATTAACGACTTTTAGTATTTTATCATTCGTTTTAATACTGTACAAGCAGTTATGCACTGATAAGTCAAAACATTACGACCACACTTGCCTAATACACGGTTGGCCTCTTGTGTGTCGCCAAAACAGCTCCAACTCACCAACAGCCTTTATACCCTGTGGTGTCTGGCACCATGAGGTTCACAGCAGATCCTTTAAGTCCTGTAAGATGTGAGTTGGAGCTGCTGCAATCAGACTTGTTCCAGCACATTTCCTAACACCCTGACACTAGTTCATGGCTTGTCCCTTCTCGGATCACTGTTGACTCGAAGCACTCCACGAGCTTTACTGGTGTGGAGATGCTCCAATCCAGATCTTTAGTAGTTCAGGCCAGTGTAAAACTTCCTCAGGTCTTTTTTACTGCATCCAAAACATGAGCCACAAGAGCTGACTGGTTACTTCCTGTTTAATGTGTCCCATTGTTAGAAGAAAATAAGCTTTAGCGATGACAGCAATGGCTAAGTAGGCAAGCTAGAGGGCAAATCTGACAGATGTAGCAATAACTAATGTTATGCACCAAGCATTTCCAGTTTGCTTTGTTCATACAAAAACAGGACATTGTTTTTATTCTGTTAATGGAAAATGAAAGCTGAGCAAAAATGGGATACATGAAAGAGGGGAGAACAATATTAGGACTACAACATGAGAAAATGTTATTTCATTTATTTAAAACTGATGTAACTGTAATATCTACTTAATGGGTCCCCTTGTTTGAATAGACCTAATCAGAACATCTGAAATGTGGAGCTATGTCCTGATATGCTCAGTAAAAGTCAGGAGTACACGTGTATACAGAGTTTTCAGCAGCTGTGTCTGAAGTGTTTTTCCACCTGTTGCTTTGTATTCTTCAAATCAGGTGTGCAGAGCTAATCCTTGTGCCTACTGCAATCTTTAAATAGCACACTGTTACTATATCACACAGGTTATTTCAGAGGAAGGAGGCATCATTTGGCAGTATGACAGCAGAAAAGTAAAACTGACTGTTTAAAGCCTCGGTCCCAACTGGACACACGAATTTAGGAATCATGCATCCCCTGTGTTTTTTAAGGTCTGTGGGAGTCGTGGGGGTCGCAGAGGTTAAAAAAAAAGTTGTGAGGGCTTCGTCATGCAAGCCACAGGAGCGACGTGAGATGTCCTTGCCAACACATTTGATTTTGGACGCTTCGTAGAGGTTATACTAAAGATGTTCAGCAGGTGTACAGCCGCCACACTTGCGCTGTGCTTTTGATGTACTTTGTACGTTGTGAGTGTGTCCGCCGAGACTTCCTCCCACTCTGCGTACTCCTTGTGGGTGCTTTGTGTCTCTCACCATCAGTTTTCTTTCTCCGACTACCACAAAAACACACATCAGACCTGTGGGGGCTGTACAGCACACTTGCATCCTTCCCAAAATGTGGGAAATGGTAGATTTGTTGATCCTAATCAACATCCTCTGTACATGCTTACAGGTGGTTTATGTGCTTGAAATTTCACAAGATGCACTTGCATGGTCTGTGAGTTTTTTTGGTGTGTTTTGCACATACACAGCCCGTAGAAGGGAGTACAGCCAGTTTGGACCAAGGCTTAAGTTATTCAAACAAGGCTAAGTAAGAACTAGAGACAGTGAAAGTGTGGTTACAATCTGTGGAAGATTGGCGTGAATACCAGTCTAAGATGGAGGGGGATACCGTTAAATATGTTTTGGCTTAAAGCTCTGTGGTGTAGAAACACTGAGGGAGTGTTATATACAAGTACAGAAAGCTGAATGTTGCAGGAAGGTGAGTGTATATCTGTACATCGATTAAAGTTTGTGTATGTAAGGCCCATTTACTCTGTGAGGGTTTTGACCACCACTGCTAAAACCTCTGTGACGGTTAAAAGTCAGTGATGCTGTTGCTTCATAGGTCTGCTGCTTTTCCCACAGACCCCCCCACAACCTACCCTTTCTACTACTTTACTGTTTCTGACACTCACTTTTCCTGCTGACTGCTGTGGTCTGAAACATGATGACTGGTAGCAGTTGTTCTTCTTTCAAAGGTTAAAAGCTTGAGACAGGCATCGCAAGCTGACCCTGTGGTCACAAGCCAAACACATATGCTAGTGAGCCGTAAAGGTCAAGACTGTGGTCGGCCGAGACCAGTAGTGCCTCTGCCAGCTGCTGAAGCTAGCACTGCCACAGTCACATTACCATCACCCACTCCTGCTGCTGCTGCTGCTGCTAATAGGCCTCCTTCAGCTTCTCGGCTGCGAGGCTTGCAGCAATATCTACTGCTTAGTTACTGTAAGTGACTGTTTGACCAATGCAACTTCACCTCATTCTGTAGTTAGAAGTGACGGCCCTAATTAGCTGCTAGCATTAGCCATTACTTCGTCTTAGCTGCTGCCCAATGTCTCCCGGCCCCTGTGGATCCCTTGCAACTCAGCCTATGCTTAGTGTGGCAGGTCAGCAAAGTGCTGGAGCAGCATTTGGCCTGAGAATAGAAGAGTGGATGGTGTGAGAGAGGAGGCCGGTGGAAGCCGATCGATTCGGCCTGTATTCATTAACCCTCGCTCACGGCTCCCTTCCCTCCCCAATCACAACCCCGCCATTTTAGGACAGCAGGAGGTGATTTATTAGCTGTCCTGGCTCAGTCAGCACCATCGACCCACAGTCTAAGGAGAGTTGACTCACACCAGGATATACCGATTCCCACACTGTGGGCTGAACTCACTCAGTGATCCGACACCACTGAAAGCGGAACCATGCTGGAAAAGCAGGACGATCAACATATATTTATTTGCATCTGTAAACTTTGTCAGAGGGCGAGACAACAGGCTTCAGGCAAAACGTGTCAAATTCATTTCAGCTGTTCCATCATAAGAACAAGTTGTGTGCTACTTCCACTGTAAAAACAGAGAAATTTCCCTTCACTGAGTGTGTAGGCTGGTGACAGGTTTTGCTAGATGACCATGTGGTCATGAACTAAACACACACACTATTGAGCTGAGAGGGTCAGGAGTCCCACAGGCCAAATGTTTGGCTGATGTTTAAACTGCTTCAGATATTGAAGCTGCTCTGTGCAGCAGGCCGACTTACACCTACTACTGGTAAAACAACATAGACATGAAGCTGTAACAGATGTGGTTGTATCTGACATCATCTCTGTTTTATTCATTCAGTAGGCATCTTGTAAATTGAGTCTACAGGCAGTTGTACAGCTCAACAAAATGCCTCATGTCTTGTGAAACAATGCAAATATAAAGTGGACCCTGAATACAGGAATGGACACAGACATGTTTTTTATGGCCTTTTAATACTGAAATGAAAATACTCAATACAGTTGTAGAAATAAGCTCATATTTAAATCAAAGAGATAATACATTATATTATTCACCTGATTTTTGGTTCAACTTTGAGATTCACATTTCAGAAAACTTATATCCACCTAAACTAATGTTCATATATTAGGTCCTCCCACAGATAGATATATTTTTTTAACTGACCTTTTCGTCAGGTAAGGTTAAAACTTAATTTCAGCACTATGAGCTGTCCATAAAATGACCAATTAAACTTCCTGGTGCAGCTCCAATCTATTCATGGAAGTTACCGATAATTAGTTCAAAGGAATTTCCCACAGGTATCAGTATCTATATTTTTAAAATCTACCTTTAAAAATAAGAAAAATGCTACAAACTCCATTATAGCACACACTGGTTTAACATTTTTATTAATATTTTCATTTGATTAAATGTAAATTCCATCATTCAGAAAATAACATTAAAAAAAAAATACTATATGTATAATGTATTAATGTCTAAAAATCAAACAATCTCACTCAACTCTTCATGATTCACAAGTGGAAATAACTGCGTAGCTAGTTTACATGTTATGGTTGCTTCAATAAACTGTCTAAATAAACGCATATATTACAACTGAGCAAGTTATTTACCAGATCTCGGATCACAGATCTTATGCAAAAATGACGGAGCTCTAGTCAGACATAACAGAATTCTGGCAAAGCCAATGGCCGCATCTGTCAATTAAAGCCCACATTGTGTTTCCATGTTGTTGTGCTAATCTAGCTCATTCGCTCTAACAGCTGACCACTTTGTTTCACAAAATTCTTCATAGAAAAGTGGCATCTTGTCTGACAAACATCTCCAAACAGAAACACTGCAGCTCGATGACTTTTATCGATCCCACTGTGCTGAGAGTACAGTAGGTATTTGGTAGTTGGGACACAAACAGCGAGTGAATGGGGTCATATCCTACTCCCATAGCACTGACACAGGGGGGGGAACTGCACAGTAAGTGAAAAACGCAGGCATAAATAAATGAGATGACGAGCTGTCAGCCTTAAACTCAATACACAATATAGCATGTTGCATAACCCATTTGTGTAAAATATGCAGGAAGTAATGTTAGGGTTGCGAAGAACACCAAAACCTATGACAGTAAACACCATAAATCAGAGCAGCATCCCACCCACCCACCAGGAAATTAGCCTTCAACAGGTTGTGGTATTTATCTATCTTTGTTTTCACGTCTGGATGCTCAAACCTAGTTAATTATATTTGTGTATCTCATTAGTGCTGTGATTGATTTTGCGAGGCTGTAATGAAAGTGCCCATCCTTACTTCCCGTGTGCATTTGTGGACAGAGGTTTCAGTGTTTGCAGACGGATGACCTTCATTCATTCACATTTGGGTGTTTGTTTAAGCGAGTGGGTGAGCGTGGATGTGTCACGCTAGGATTTTGAAAATGCATCTTGAATCTAGCTCCCACAGATGATTTTCTTCATTAAGTGCAGCACTGTGTTTTACACTTAACCCACGGGGGAAGGATGCAACACTTTGCTCATCCAGATTTAAAAAGTCTGGTGAGCCACACTAGTTTAAATACTCAAATATTCTGAAGTGAGGCCTTGGACACTGTGGCCCAACCTCGAACCCAAAGCTGCTGCTCACCATGCAGATCTGGGGAATTAAATTTAGTCGCCATAAAAGATTTAACATCCCTATGTACTCCACCGGAAATATTTACACTGATTTGAGGAAAGTGAAGTCGGTCCTTTCCTGTAGTATTTCAATGGCCAAAAAAAGAAGAAAGACCACTTTTACAAATGAGTCACAGAACAAATTTTGCCAGCCCCCTTTTTTGTGAAAAAACGTACACTCAAGTGTGCACACAAAAACACATCCCACTATTCTGGAGATGTATGAAGGCAGTGTGTTGGATGGACTCCCTCACCTCTCATATGCAAATAACTTTCCCCCCATGCAGCTCTGTGATTGGCTTGCTGTTATTAATATTCTGCCAGCGTGTGACTTCGTTAGCCCGGAGTTACTGTGCCAACAGGCAGCACTAAAAAGGGACTTTGTCAATGTTTGATGTCTCGTGAAGTGATGCAGTGTGTGTGTTTGTGTGTGTGTGTGTGTGTATGTGTGAGTGTGTGTGTTTTCTAAGGCGATTCAAATTTGGGCAGCGGGAGACACTATTCCCCACTGACATCAGATTGAGGAGGAAGTGGCTATCTTCCTCTGAAGATGATTGTGATAAAATCCTCTCTATGAACATCCAGTTTGTGCTATCTCTGCAGGGTAGGCGGCCACGTGGCGGGCTCCATCCTGTCTCCCCAATCGCAAGGTCTAAGCACAGGTTCGGCTTATGGACGCTGTCAAGTCGCAATATCAACCTATTGCTTTTCATCCATTTAAGCCTGGGCCACTGCCAAGAATGCCTGTGGTTGTAAACAACAAGCATCTTTAGTTGACTCAAACAAGCCAAACTAAACCGTCTACTGGGTTGTGATGTGAAACCTAAACTAGCTGTGACATATTTGCCTGTGGCCAGCCTTCAGTCACCCGTCGTCACACTAAGTCGCTCTGTCACTGCCGTATTTCAACAATGACAGCATGAGCAGTGTGTTCTCAGCACAGATCATAGGGTTTGTCATGATCAGGGCCTCAGTGCAGTGTGTGTGTGTGTGTCTAGGTGTGCAGAGGGTGTGCATGTGTGTGTGTGTGTGTGTAGGTACAGTAAATCCCCTCAACTGGAGCTTGTGACCCTCAGTAATACATTTCCTCTGGCAGAGCACTTCTGGTTTTCCCCTCAGGTGCCTCTGGGTTTCACAGAGGGAAAAGTGTAAGGCTGGGTTTTCTAAATTGAACTCAATACCAATTGGCCGTTTATCTGTGAGCAGCCCCATGCTAAGGACATCTAAAGGCGCATGTGCACAGAAACACATTCACATATGAGTTGTCATTCCAGAGGCTGAATAAATGATTTACAGTGAACAATAATCTTTAAATGAAACTCATTTTCTTAATCCTAACTCATTCAAAAATTGCCCATTCTCTAAAAGGCTCTATTGAATGTGGGCTTGTTTGTATCAAGCTCCCAGGGCCACGTTTCTTAGGAAGAGGATTGTTTCTCAGGAAACAAGAGGATTTAACAATACAGAAACTAATTACTCCTTTTCACCCTTGAATTGCGCAGACTATTGGAATTACAGCAATAGACACATAGCATCAGTCGACTTTCATACATCTCTGTACGCCATACATCCTGCAGATGTCGAGTCATCATGATAGAGTTGTATCTCTGTCTTTTTCTCTGTTGTCTCAGTTTATGATGCAATTGGTGAACCGACTCTGAATAGGCAAAGTAACAGGTACCTGCTTGTGTGCTTTTCATTTATTTTTCTTATAGTTTAGGTTAGGAATAAATGGATAATTTAATTTACACTAATAATTTCACACCTCCTCTTATGCACTTAAAATGTGAGGTGTAAAATATGTGGCTTGATTGTTCAAATGAGCAGTAAATAACACAACAACAAGGATAAAAACAACATCTTCGCTTTCATTTTCTGTCGATTTCAAGGTATGAGTTGTAGCATTTTGTACTCTGGCAGCATTTTCTGGTGCTGTATAACAATTTGCGTCATCTCGCGGTGAAAGAGGCTGGCTGTTTTCAGATATCTTAAATGCAGATTAAAGACCTCCCACTGCCTGCCTCGTATATTTGTCACCGGCTCCCTGCAGCGGTTTGGTATTTTCTATATGAATCATTTAAAATATCGTGTGCTGCTCACTTCATTTCATCATGGCTTCAAAATGTCCCCAAATTTATGAGTGTGCAAGTGTTTCTCCCCAGAGGGTGTTGGCTCAATTTCTGCATGATGTTCACCCTAATGAATAACACAGCTGTCATACTGGTGACTAAGCCATTGAATATTAAAAAAAAATGCAGGTAAAAATTTGAAACCATATGATTAAAAAAATAAGTCTTGCTAGTTATACTTTAACTTTTGAACCATGTGCACTTGTCTGACTAATGGGAATAAACCAACCAATCCAAAATTCACTACTGATTGTTTGACTGTGTTTGTCAGATTTGTGCTTCTGCAAACTGCGGCTACGTTTGTTGCGTAATCTCTCCATGAGCTCCTTTATTATGAGAGCTATTCTACATGTTCCCCACTGATCTATATTCAGAGCCTAACCCTGCTCTTTGTGACGGAGATTACGCGCTCTAGAGGCAGGGTAATTTGATATCCATTGATTGAGTCAAGAGCCAATCTGAAATTGAGGAATTGTAGTTATTGCTATTGATTTTAATAACTAGACGGTTACAGTTCATTCAGTGCAGCTCTAGTCAATACAGAAAGTGAACTGTTCCCTCTTGATGCTTGATGCAGTGGTGTTATCTGTGTGTTATCGTGAAGTCTGCTGTGTTGTTAATCGCAGTATATTGAGGATAAAGAAAGTCATAGCAGATAGTTAAACGTCACCAACAATACTACCATTAAAAATCACAGCACATGAAACGGGCTGTGTGTATTATTAATGGTTTGGTGTGTATTGCTGTGTTTTCATGCAGAGGGAGCGATACACCAAAACCATTAATAATACACATGCAGTCATATATATATACCGTTTCAGCCCTTTCAATAACACCTCAAAGCCTGTTAATTTAGTTTAGTCCATTGAGACCTTCACTCAAAGTTTCTACTGATCCATATTTAACTGGTTATTGGTTTCATTTTCCCCCAGGGCTCCTCATGAAACTGTCTGTACAGAACTAATGTTCCTGGTTTCTCTGCTTTCTGTTATGTAACTTTTCTGTCAATGTATCTGTTTAACCATGCCACAAAATACTAATGCTGGGATAAAGACTTGTTAGCAGCAATGTCAATTTAAACTGTTCTCTTTAGGTTCCAATAGAAGGACTATAATCCTGAAGCACCCAAAATTCTATCCTTCCAATATTTTATTTTATTTTATTATTATTTTTTATTCCAGGTCCAGGAGAGTGTGGTGGGAGTCTGAGCCTTAGGCGAAAAAATCTGGGCAGACAGTGAAGCATAACATGTTAGAGATACTGAACCCATTGTTTTTAATAATTTTCACAACAGTAAAGCAAACCTTTGACAGGGTCAGAAAGAGGAGAGAGACAGCAGAGTGAGGAGACAGTTAAATCAGTAGTGACTGGTGAGCAGTCATTTGTTTTTAATAGCCTGTTGTCCAGGCGTTAACCTATAAACATATTTTCAGTGTATATTTTGAATATTTTATAGCAGCTTTCCCTGTTGGTTATACACATTAAAGTTTGTGCTGATATTGATGAGCCTTCTACTTTTGAATTGCTTTACAAATTCAGTGATGATTAAATGCAGGCTGTGTGTAGGCTGTGGAAGAAAAAGGCAAGATGAAAACTGTTGGACGATACATCATCCTTGATGGTCCCACCTTAAAGAATCCATATTCATGTGTATGTGATGACAGTCATTGTTAACTGCTCTGCATGGAGTGATGCAGAGTCTGTGATTGTACCGCGAGAGGCAATCCGTAGCGAGGAGACGAAGCATGGCTATTGTAGCTCTAAGTGGGAATGAATAGAGGGCTAATTTGATGGGAGCCACTTTTCTCCTCACCACATTTAAAACCCCATTACACTAACATCCATTGTGAATACCCCACAGGTCCTTTTGAGGTGACTGAGCTGCATAGGTCACATACTCATATAGCCTGTATGCTACAGTGTATCCAAACAGGCAGCGTTGAGGAAAAAAAAAAAAGAAAAAAAACTGTGTAGAAATTACTGGCTTAAGTAAATGTGCCGTGGCATTATGTTTACCAGACCATGAACAATTCCAGGCCTTTCAAAGGTTATAGCACACATAGTGTGTTGTGTGTAGTTTGTTTTGTCTCTCTCTCTCTCTCTCTCACGCGCACATTCACACACCTGTCACTGAGGCCCATTAGCACCCCTGCTGAGGTTCTGTTTGGCTTTTAGACTAAGGCACAGTCAGACCTTCCCGTGAATAGAGGGACTGGCACTGTCTTTCTCTGCATCCCTACCTCTCTTGTAAATGGTTATTGGAATGAACAAAAAAAACCAAAAAACATGAATCTGGTCCAATGCAAGCGTGCGCACACACACACACACACACACACACACACACACACAAACTCCATTTTCGTCTCTGGCCCTTT
>OOFC01011383.1:1385-12377 GCA_900323345.1 Pseudochromis fuscus
ACATGCCACGGTGACACTTTGGATAAAGTGGGTGCACACGCAGAAGAACTCGGGGGATATTTTTTCTACTTTTCGAACAAACCAGAGCTTTCTCATCAGTGTGTGACTTATATCAGGGCCAAGTTTACAGCCTCACACACACACACACACACAGGAGTATATACCTTGCTTTCCAAACTTTGCTGTACACCACTTTAACTCAGCATGCATTATATTTCTCCTGTTTAAACTTCTCACAACATTCAACACTAAAATCAACTAAAACTGAATTTAATTAGAAAACTGCAACTGACAGAAACTCGACTTGTTCCGTTTGGTTTATGGATCCACTTCCTTTTAACTATTAATATTATTGGCTTTTTAAATGACGACAAAGATTCATAAAATAGTTCCAGTAATAAATTACATTTACTTCAAATTACTACAAATTACATTTAAAAAATCTATTTGTTGTATAAAAACAACCAACACTCGCTGCTTGATTGTTATTTATTATCGATATGAACCCACCTGCTTTGCTCCTGCTAACGCCGGTTATGTAGCAGCTGTAGTATGTTGCGAAAGCAGGCTCGTGCCCTCCAACTCTCAGTCACTGCCTACGTCATTACCGCTGCTGCTCATGCGTCAACACGGCCGCCATATTGGTACGGTGCAGAGTAACCACCGCTCAGTACACTGTCACGTTTGGTTACACAAATCTCAGACATGCATCCTCCATGAAACATCAATATGTTCAACGTGTGAAAGTACTTTTTTTGTTGATAATATAGTTAAGATGTAAACTGTAACTAATTGTTTTAGTTATACAGAAAATTGTAATTTTATACTGGACGGTAAAACGGTTTCCATTGTATAATCTTCCATTAGAATTTTGTAAATAACCAATAATAATAAAAAAACAACAACAAATAACAAAAATAATTGTAACATTAAAGTGAACTTCTTGGAGGCTTCACAATTCTGTCTTTGTTACATATCAAGTGAAATATTTTCAGATATCCTGAACGGGGTTATCAAACCACAAGAGGCACACAGACACGTGATGTTCATAACGCCCTGACAGTTTAAGATAAATATAGATACTGTGATGTGGGAAACTACAATGTATCAAACTGTGATATATGTTTAAAGGTAATTTCTCACCTGTGATATGTGGTTATAATGTTGTTTTTTAAATACATTCAAAAGTAAACCATAGACTTTTACTGCACCTTGGCAGAACCCCGCTCCAATATGGCGGCGACAGAGACGCATCTCGTTCCCTTTAAATTGATGTGGTGCTGCTCTGTACCAGGTGGTGGGGCTGTTGCTCTTTGCCTTCACTATGACCAATAAACTAAACACAACCTGTGTCCACATGTTTTCTGCCCCAAAACATGTGTCTGTACATTTCTAATCATCCATCCAAATGTGAAGATTTTAAATTAATTTCTACAATAACAAACCAAAAAATCAAAGTGATGATCACATAGATAGTAACAAATCAATTAATGTTTGGTGCCTTTGTAGATCCACTGTGATCTGAGTTGTAATGCATGTGTGTAAATGATGAACTGAGACATTGTTGTTGAAAGTGCACTTGTTACTTATTCTTTAAAAATTCAGATTAATAAAGTGTTTTGTAAAATGATGGTTTGTTACATTTGCACTAAATAAAGGGGAATATTGTGGAGTCCTTGGTATTGATAGGTTATCACTGGTCTGTATGTGACCCCTGAATTACACCCCTGATGCAGAACAACCCAGTGACTGAAAGTGTGTTTGATGACATCACAACAGCAAGTCCAAACATATAAGCAGTGCCAACAAAAGTAAAAAGATGAAACACAGGCTCGGACTTGTCAGCTGGATCACGGGGGCTTTAATAGGTTGGTATATGCTTGAAACACACACACACACTCACTCACACACACAGGTCAGTAAATTATAACACACTTCAAATCAAACCTCTGTCTGTCCGATAACTTCAGATTTAACAATTAATGTTTTTCTTTACTTGTGAAACACACTTCCGCAGGTTGCTATTTACTCCACTTGGTGGCAGCATCGCGCTCACACCCAGCCTCCATAGCGCAGCTTATTGGGCAGGTAGATGCTGGTGAAGAAGTCAGGAGCGATGGCTGCCAGAGACTGGATTTCAGCCTTGACCTTACTCTGCTGCATCAGCTCCATCTGCAACAACAGCAAACACACAACTTTAAAGGGCAACGCAAAAACAAAGCTGTGCAAACAAATACATAAATCAGGTGTGTAACAGCCGCTCTGCAACAGAAGGCTGCTCTGTACCCTCGGTCTGCTCACAGCCATGTCACACACATTCCTGTGGTGTGTGTCACAGCAGCACAAACTCTGTAAACCTCTGAGCGACTGACCTCAGAGCAGGAGGTAAGTCAGGGTGTTACATGTGCACAGATCCCATCAGTTTCTTTTATTACCTGTTACTATTCAAAGTCAGACGGTCAAAGTTAAAACTCACATTCATGTCAAATGTTGTAGGGGTTCAGTAGATTCAGTTCATATTAAGGTGATAGTATACTTCACATGCAGGTTAAAACCACACACTGTTTACAGGGATGAACAGAGCAGGTGTCACCTGTTGTGACGCCAAGAGATCGACATGTGAACGTGGCCATGTTAGTTGTTTGGAACCAGAAGTGACCATACTTGGATATGACAGAAGAAGTAAGGAGGCGGGATTGACCCTTAACCCCGAGATCACCGTCCAATGAGAATGAGACTGGACGCCAGCTCTGCTCTGATTGGAGACCAGGTTTACAGATCCAGCTGACCACGCCCCTAAATATTCTCTTCTACTTAATTATGATTTTTTTCCAGATGGACCAGATCATTGATAATAAGAATTAACTTTATCTAATGACATCAGAATGACTTGTGGACTTGTGGTTGTTCAAGTGTATTGCACCTTGTTGCTTGACTTGACTCATACGGTCAAAACCTGTCAAAAAAACCTTGATCCATACTGTGTACACGCCACACATCCAGTCCAGTCCCAGCCCGACACCCGGTGCTGTTTGAAACCAGCCTCTCACACAGTTGAGATTTTTCAACACAGAAAAAAACACAGAAGAGCGTGTTGATATTTTTTGGCCAGTGTTATCCCAATGATTGCAATGGTTGTGTATAGCGCTGGTGAGGAGCTAGTTGTGGTCAAAGTGGCGAGATTGTGTTTGTCCAGAGCTCGAGGAATAACCGCCATCGCTTCCTTGCCAACCTCCAATCTGGTGAACCCTGTCGGAGTCAATTAAACTTGAAATAACAACATGAACAGGAGAATAATTTTGTTGTATATATATATATATATATATATATTTATCAGCATAAACTGACTCTTTTTGTGAGAAATGCTTCTTGGTCACAGTTCTTTTTGAGGAGTTTTTTTAAATCCTGTTTAGTTGCTGAATCGGATGTAAAACCTGGAAACAGTTTCAGAGTTGTGGTCATTTTCTGAGCTGGTGGTTTCACTGGGAGTGGGACTGTTTGATGCTGTGTTGGACTGGACTCCTCAGTGTTTTACTGGTGTGTATCACTGCTCCACAGGTTGTATATTGTTGCTTTTTTTGCTACAAAAACCAAACCACTGACACCATCTTGTTATTCCTTCCAAAAAAACCCAATGAGAACAGAGAACTGAAACCATGTGTGTGTCTTCCACCCTCCTGTGTCTTCTTCCTCTCACCTCTTTCTGCCAGTCCGGTTGGCTGCTTACGTACGGCCTTTGGAGGAGGCTGCTGAGTTTGCTTTGGTCTCTCCTGGTCAGGGGGATGAGGACGTCCTCGGGAACCCGCAGCCTAAAGAATATAATCCTGAATGTTATTTTACATGACCAAATTAATTTCCCTTAAAGTGACAGCAGCCCGCAGAGATCCCTGCTGATGCACAGAGTTTCTTCCCATTTTCGACAGGCTCTAATTGAGGAGTTCTGTAAATGTTTAGGCGGCACACCGAGGAAAAACTATACAGACTGCAATTAAATGTATGTCAAAAATCCCTTTTGGCCTAAATTTGTTCAAGGGGATGTATACTTAAAACTCAATATGTTCTCAGATGCAGTTCCTTGAAAGGGAAAAAAACGTGAGGGCAACAGCAACCAAAACAAACAATCTAAATGTCCCCAGAATATAATCCCAATTAGAGGCAGCAGGAGGAAGTAGGAAGTAGCGAGTGCTGAGTCCAAACCTCTGGAGGTCAGAGGGGAGGAGGCCTAGCCACATAACGCTGGGGACGGTCAGGCTGTGGGCCTCAAACGACATCGCCTGTGGAAAAACCGGCGCGCACACGCCCAGTCGCACACACGCAGACACACAACACGCTCAAATAAACACACAGATAATCAGCACTGCACCTTCACAACGTGGGGACGTCCGACACATGTTCACAATGAAGTTAATGAACAGGAGGATGATTACACAAACACGGCAGAGGTCGACAACTACCGCACAATCGCTGCACGTCAGTTTAAATAATGTGAGATGTGTGATTGGTCCTCTACTTAAAGAAGGGGCATAATTACACATTGCAAACAGAGACACTAAGCAGGCCACGCTGGATAATGTAGACTACAGGAATAACTGGTATGGCAGGACTCACCACTGATCCGTACTTGTAGATACACATGATCTCAATGCCTGGGAAAATCAGAGGGAGAGACAGAGACACGCTGCAATCACCGGCATACCAGAGCAATTATCCTCTGAGATGTGTAACGGATCTCAGAACAAAGTAAAGCATTACATATGTGTCTCGCCATGCAATGGGAAAAAAGGGTTAGAGGTATGGAGGCTGACGGAAACCGAGCCATCCCGCCTGGACGAGATCACGCCAACGGGAATAACAGCCAGGCGAGGCACCATGACGTACTGGACAGGTGCTAACATTTGCTGGCTTAGTGGGACATGCAACCCAGCTGTGTGTGTGTGTGTGTGTGTGTGGAGATGAAAAGAGAGTCAAGTGTTGTTAAACGTGTGGAAATATGCAAAGTATCCGTGAGAGTGGTTTGCAGTTTGTACCATGAGGATCGGCGTCCACCAGGGCGAAGATGGGGACGTGCAGCGTGTCCCAAAGTTTTCTCACCATTAACCTGCTGTTCACATCTGGCACACCTTTACCCTGGTTCACACAAAACGGAGTAACAGTGCTGTTTCTGAGAGGAGACAACATTCAGGAACACACACACACCACACACACCGTGATTATGATGCAAGGAGAGAGCTTCGTGCAGAAGTCATCATCCAGGAGTCTCTGGAACGTTGCATCCTTCTCCACGATCATGACAAACTTTGCAGATGATACAATATCTGAACATGACTGAGGAGAAAAACTGCTGCAAAGACCCCACACAGAAAGATACACATGTAGTACACCACATCAAAGTACATCCACATCTTCAAAGGATACTTCTTATCCCACTGATGTTGGATGAAACTGGAACAGCCTGAAAACAAAATGTAGAAATAGAACAGAAAGATAGGATGCTGCTCTGACAACAGGTAATAAAATACTTCACATGCTGCACATTGAAGGGAATGTTGCACATGTAGGGAATTAAAGTGACAGAAATTCTAGTAACAAGGCCAAATTACCTGCAGTGAGATTCCTATTGAGTGTATTTTTGTCTTCTTGTGTTTTTAAATCTATAATAAATTTGATGAACCTGTTGGATTGGTTAACTGGAAGGAACCTAAAGAACCATCTTTGCAGAACATGTTCTACTAAGACATGGACAGCACCAATCCTAACCTCTACCATCAGGTCGGAGATACAAAGTCACATAAACGCACACAAAAAATATACTATATACTATACTAAAATATACTATCTATCTATCTATCTAACATGTTAAGTTAGTGCTTGTAATGGGGCCATACGCAGCTCACTGCTCTACATACATACATGCACACGTTGATATTTGTAATTTAAAAAAGCCCAGAAGAAGATTTTTTTGGAATATTTCACCATTTCTGAAAAACTTCCAAACTGTGTTTTGACCTGGATTCATTTCCTTCATATTTCTCACAGTCACCTCTTCGTCTGCTTTGACTTTGTGACACAACTATGCAGATCCGCCTTTGACCATTAATAATTAGGAGATTATTTCATGCAGTGACCTTGTTTACGTTATGACAGAAAGCCTGGTGAGCAGCAGCTTGAAGCGGAGATGGCTTCGCTTTGCTTAAATGTGTGTTAATGAAAAGCAGAAGTTCACCGAGCTTTACTCCAACTTGCTTGTTTTCAATCTGTCTTTTTCCACTGGTAATGGAAAACTGGTTGGAAAACAGAGATGCCGATCCATTCCTGTCACAAATCAAACAGCAAACTGTGGATCCTGACTCTGAGCTGTACCGATACACAGGGCAGGACAAGCTGCCATAGCTCAGGTAGTGGTTACATGTTAGAGGAGGTGATGTCATAACCACAGACTGTATAGAAATACACACACATACATACAAATGGATGAAGGAAGTGGGGCTAAAAAATGAGGCCATGTGCAAAAAACTGTAATACACCCGACGACCACTAGAGGCTGGCTCCACAAAACTCTGAGTGACTTCAATTCAAAAATGACTCAATCATTTTTACAAGTCATTCTGATGTCATTAAATAAATATTAGGAAACTATATAGTTCATTAGATATCTCAAGTAGATAACAGGCTTCATAAAGAGGAGTATTTAGGGGCGGGGTTAGCAGGATCTACAGGTCTGGTCTCCAATCAGAGCAGCTGTGAAGCCCAGCGTCAGACATCCTCCCTTCATGTCCATATATGGTCACTTCTGGATCCAAACAACCAACATGGCCACGTTCACATGCAGATCTCTTGGCTTCAAAGTCCACAAACCAGCAGGTGATGTCACACTTGCTTCTTCCATTTCTATAAAGAGTCTATGACCATAACCCATTAAGTTCAAACTATAAACCCCGCTGCAGCTGATGCTCGTCAGTGCAGCATCATGAAGACTTCAGAGGACGGCGGGAGGTGGAACTCACCACAGAGCTGGAGCAGCAGTCCACCCTGGTGCCGTCCTCCTCCAGATAACACAGATCACCTGAGATCAATCCCTTGGATGTAGCCAACTAGCAACACAAAAGGTACACACACACACTCATATTAAGACATACAAGCCTCCACACAGCTTTCCGACAGCTCCTCTCTGACTTCAACTTTAATTCTGTTTCTGTTTGATCAGAAGAACCATATTTTTTCCACAGGTGTTTCCTGAGATATGAAGCAGAACAAAAATAAAAAACCATAATAAACTAACAGATTACATCTGTGTGACCCCAACTCAAATCCACAGGAATTTGGCTACAAGCTATTGATATCAGAGGTTTGTGTTTTCTTCCACACACTTGTGTATACCATCTCTGACACGCTCACTTACCACATGGAGGGATCTGCGGGGAACCTTCAGCATGCAGGAGATGTCATCTACCAGGCTGTCCACAGTTGTCTGGGAACCAAACAGCTGGGTATTGTTGTAATAGATGTCTCTGTGGAAACAAACTTCTCAGAACCTTATGTGGCTTTAATGAAATGTGCAGTGATGATAAATGACCTTTTTGTAGCATAGGAGTTGCTCTGCACAAGTCTGTAGATGACTGAGAGGATCTTCAGGATCTGGCCTTCAAGCAGAAAGAAAAGGAATTAATGTACACAGAAAACATCAAACACTCACCGTCAATCATCAGGTGTAACAATCACATGTTGAGACTTGACGGAGAAAAACAAACATCCTGTATCCATGTGGTAAACCTTATCCTTAAAATACTCCTTCAACACGTTCTGTCTCTGCCAATTTGTCACCGAAAACTAAGTCTGACTTTTACTGCCATGTGTGCACATGTTCACAATGAATTTCAATGAAAGCCATAAAGTACTGCACAACTGTAGGAGTTGGTTTGACCAAAGGGAACGTCGGCTGTGCAAGAAAAGAAAAGTTGTAAATGAACTGCATATGAATATGAAAACAGAAAGAGTGTGAGTGTGTGCGTGTGTGTGTCATAGAACGGATGAAGCAAGAGGAGCTCAAAGATGAGGCCTGACACAACGACTACTTGAGGCTCCAACTGACTTCAATTCAAAAATCCTCATTTTCTATCCCGAACTATTTAGTCAACACATTTTTTCTCACAAGTCATTCAGATGTCATCAGATAAAGCCTCAGTCCCAACCTCAGAAAACACAGGAGACACATGATTCCTAAATCCATGCTCCTCCTGTGTGTTCTGAGGTCGCAGAGGTAAGGACGATGTGAGATGTCTTCACCAACACAAGTGAGATTTTGGGCCCAGAGGATCCAATCTGACCCACTGGATGAATTTCTATAGTGTGAGAATTACACAGAAGACATGAATTGCCATTTATCAGGTCCGGCCCACCTGAGAACAAACTAGGATGTATGTGGCTCCTGATCTAAAATTACTTTGACGCCCCAGGTCTATGGTGTGTATCTTCTCACCGAATCTGGTGACAGATGATGGACAGTCGCACCTGACGGCGCTGACAGAAAATCCCGAACCCATCTGAAGCCCAACGGCGCTGTCGAAACTAAAGTGGAAAGTAATGAAAGAAAAACATATGGAAATTCATGTTCTACATTTATCATCAAAGCTTTGAAAATCTGGTCCCACCTGCAAGAAAAGTCCCTGCAGCCTGAGGGCGACCTGCGAGAAGCCTCCTCTGTACCTCACCTCTCTCATTTATCTCTCAAACGTTTGGCACCAAATCTGTGGGACTCTCACGTTTAACAGAGCTGAGCCAGAAAGTTGTGGTGAGGACTGATCCAAACGAGACCAGACGGGCTGCTTTGTTCTGAGAGTAAGATCTCCACATCCTAGTCGCATTAAATCTCTTTACAAATTTGTGTTTGTGTGTAGATCCACTGCTTTTCACTTCCTCCTCACTCTGTCATCTTTTAAGCAGGAGGAAGTTATTTCAGCTTCAATCTCTCTGAATCAAAGCTGAAAGCTGTCTTTTTTTTTACCCTGCAGTGGGTTTACAACACCCCTCATACAAATTCAGACAGAGATGAAGTGTGTGTTTCCTTTTTAAGGAAATTAAACAGCCATGTTCTCGTCTTGTGTGGCCTGACCTCCCAGTAAAAACTGTGTTGGTAAATGTTTATTTATTTCTTTACACAACACGAATGCCTGTGTTTTCCTCGCAGAGGTCGAGAGACTGATCCCACACAGTCTGTGTGTGAAGTCACACACTGTTTATAGAAATGGACGAAGCAAGTGTGATGTCACCCGTTAGTTTGTGTTGGTTGTTAGGAGCCAGAAGTGACCATATTTGGATGTGAAGGGAGGAGTGAGGAGGCGGCTCTGACCCTTGAACCTGAGATCTCTGTCCAATGTGTGAATGACTGGGGTTCAGTGCTGCTCTGATTGGAGACCAGGTTTGTTGATCCAACTAATCACACCCCTAAATATTCCTCTTTTTGAAGCCTACTATCTACTTATTTATGAAACAATTTTCAGATGGACTACCAGATCACTGATGACAAGAATCAGCTTCAACTAGTAACACCAGAATGACTTGTGGAAAAAAATAATCTGAGTATTTCATGATTTAAAAAATGACCAGTTTTGAATTGAAGTCAGTTGGAGCCAGAGTTTTTTTGAGCCAGCCTCCAGTGGTTGTCGGGTGAATTACTTCGTCCATTTCCACAGTCTGTGGGTGTGGAGAGAGAAGTGTTTCACGTCACACTGAGTTTAAAATCACTTCACCTGACGTTGGCCCAGCTGGATCTGTTGGGCACCTCCAGGACAGGAGCTTCTTCTTTGGACAAACTGGTCACTACTTTCAGGATGATGCTTTCAATGCGGGTCAGAATTTCCCTGCTGGAAATAAGGAAACAGTGAGGATGAAACAACAGACAGTAAAAATCTACTGTCATTGTTAAAATGTCCAAAACAGCTGAAGGAGTGAAAGTGGGGGTGACAACAGCCAAGCACATTGATTTCTTATTTTATTTTATTTGGTAAACAGGATACTGCAACTGCTGAAATGGAACTGGAAACTAATTCACTAAAATAAATAACTGACAAATCAAGGTGCTAGATCACACTGATGAAAAAATATCAGATTTCCATAAAACACAACTGCTGATCTGCACAAACCTCAAATACATCCAGAGATATGAACTTGATATGTACTGTACATGTAATACAGACAAGGGACTCACTATTTTGGCCTTGCTTGGGGACAAAATTAATTGCACATCTATTATACTTCTCATTGTTTTAGCTGATTAATCCATGTGTTATTGTTATTTTGACGAGCATTAGTGTTTAATATTTAAAATTTAAAAACAATTCTCCAACTTTTCAAGCTGCATTTCATTGATCTGTAGATTGTGTTATCTGGATCTGACAAATATTTTCTATATCTTACTGAACAACATATTCTTTTTGACTGCAGCTACCACAACCCTTGTGTTGATTACATTCTGTATACATCCTTATTGCTTCTAACAATGAAGTTTGTACAGGGAAAAAAATTACTTCTGGTTATTATTGACTATCATAGATTAAGTTAACCAACAACCATGTCCCAGACAGAAGGTTAGCTAAACTGTACTTTGGTGACTTAATCAATTACAATCATTGATAAAGTAAATACTAGTTGCATTAAAGTGCATTTTGCTGCTAGAAGGATCCATATTACCTAGCTGTACACTACTCTGAAAACAAGCTAACCTGATATGAAAACTACACTGACAACAAGCTAACCTATCTTAACATCACACTGACAACAAGCTAACCTAGCTTAACATGACACTGACGACAAGCTAATCTAGTTTAACATCACACTGACGACAAGCTAATCTAGTTTAACATCACACTGACAACAAGCTAACCTAGTTTAACAATACACTGCCAAGAAGCTAACCTGGTTTACACCACGTTAAACCACCTTTCAGGTGGAGAATGTGGCTGTAAACTCACTGGCTGATTTGTTCTTCTTCCCGCT
>OOFC01011383.1:12397-31405 GCA_900323345.1 Pseudochromis fuscus
TTGGTGACTTAATCAATTACAATCATTGATAAAGTAAATACTAGTTGCATTAAAGTGCATTTTGCTGCTAGAAGGATCCATATTACCTAGCTGTACACTACTCTGAAAACAAGCTAACCTGATATGAAAACTACACTGACAACAAGCTAACCTAGCTTAACATCACACTGACGACAAGCTAATCTAGTTTAACATCACACTGACAACAAGCTAACCTAGTTTAACAATACACTGCCAACAAACAAATCTAGCTTAACAAAACACTACCAACAAGCTACCCTAGCGAATCACTACACTGCTAACAAGATAAACTAGCTTAACACTATACTGCCAACAAGCTAAACTGACGAAACACTACGTTGCCAACAAGCTAACCTAGCTTAATAATCTGCTGGCAACAAGCTAACCTAGCTTAACGCTACGCTGGCAACAAGCTAACCTAGTTTAACACTACACTGCCAAGAAGCTAACCTGGTTTACACCATGTTAAACCACCTTTCAGGTGGAGAATGTGGCTGTAAACTCACTGGCTGATTTGTTCTTCTTCCCGCTGACCGTCGGTCGTGACCTTGCTCAACAGTTGAACTTGAAGTTTATCAATCTCAGAAAACAGTTGTGATCCCATCTCTCTCCCTGTCACCAAACAACAGATCAATTTACTTTTAACTGTTCCTACGTGGACTTGTGCAGCTGATTGGTTGATTTTGCAGGATTATTTTTCACTTTTGGATTTAAATACAGTAAATGGATGAATGAATTTGAAACGTGTCCTCGAGTATTTACATTTTCTGGTACTTATAGCTCAACTACATAATGCAGTTAAATAATATTATTTTGAACATTTTACATACTTTACCAACCACAAAGTTTTTACTTGTGATGTAATATTTGAACTTTTACATTTCCATAAGTCAGAGATCTTCTATGAAAGGCACATACTGAGGTTATGATAATATCTAGTTATTGTCCTTATGATGCAATGATTATAATACAAAAAATATATCAAATGTTGTTCACACTATACATGAAATAAAATAGGAATTTCAGTGATTTACTCCATTGTTGATGTTCTTAAAAAGACCATCAGTCTTCCTCTTCAAGCTAAAAGGTCAGTTATATTCAAATCCAGGAGTGTGTTGGATAGTCAGTGCTTTATTGGTGCAAGGTATTAGGTCTACACCAGTGAAGCCCAACCCTGGTCCTCGAGGGCCCCCATCCTGCATGTTTCAGATGTTTCCCTCCTCCAACACCTGATTGAAATGATCAGGCTCTTTACCAGGCTTCTGCAGAGCTTGATGATGAGCTGATCATTTGAATCAGGTGTTGGAAGAGGAAAACATCTAAAACATGCAGGATCGCGGCCCCCGAGGACCAGGACTGGGCACCACTGGTCTACGGTCTCTACTGGGGGAGAAATGTCCATGACTCTCTGTGGTGGCTTCAGTGGAGTGGATGGGGGTTAAACTGGCTGCTAGAGTCTGTGAAAAAAACATGTGTTGTATCTGTTGTGAGTGTGTAAGGGTTTTTTTAAATATAAATGTGCTGGTGGTTGTGTGTAACGATGACGCTGGCCAACATGTGTTTTAAGGTCTGTGAGTTGGTAAAAATGTTGCTCATGGTTTTGTTAGTAGTTCAGTTTACTGTAGCAGACAGTTGTTAACTAATTACAGCTGTTTTAAGGGCCGACCATTAACATGACAATAAATAAATACGACCCCTTGAGGAAATTACACATATCCCTTCATCAACAATCCTTCAAATGCTGTTTCTGTCTCTTTGTTGCATCATGCTGCAGTCACGCTGCCTCTTTGTTAACACTGTGAAATGTGCTTAGATTCTGTAACTATTAGGTCATTCAGAGTCCCCACCTTTTAGAATAGCTGGCAGGCATGCTGTGTATGTTTGCAGAGGCACTGTGGTCTTTCTCTCGCAGTGTGAAGGCCTGCTCGGAGTGTGTGGGAGCCAGGATCTAAAGAGAAGAGGTCCATGCCCCTGACCTGACCCTGAATATTTCCTAATGTGCGGCTTTACCAAAGGTCCCCCTTTCCCCTGAGTGGCTTTGACAAGCTGCTTCCGTAGTAATGGCTCTTAATTTCTGAGTAATTGCTATCTCTTAGTGATGAGGAACAACCCCTCACCCAAGCTGAAAAAAATCTAATATGTGGAGGACCACAGGTTGCCGGGATCCTTTTTTTTGTGTTCTGGAAAGCCTGAGCCCCCTGCTGTTCCTTTGGCCCGGGAGAGATTTGTGTCGAGTGTGAGGCCCTAACCTGAGGAGACAGAGTGCAACGAGTCATGTGCTTGTCTCGGGATGAGTGTTTGTGCTGGGCAGGAGGAGGGGACGGGGGGGAAGTCGGGGGCTGCAGGGTCAGAGGAAAGAAAAGGGGGGTGCCCGCTGCAGGTGAGGGGGATTAGCTGCAGCTAGAGGCCCAAAGAAACTAAATACAGATCTGTCAACCTAATCCTCACAAATAGAAAACAGAGCTGCCCTCCCTTCACAATCCACATAGTTCAGCACATCCACCTCCTGCTCCTCTGCCCCCCCACTTTCTACCTCAGGCTCTCCCCTGCTCCTCTGTTTCTCATCAGCTCTTGGCTGTGGCCAGTCTGGCTGTGCCGCCGACTCTCTAATGGCTTCTCAGACCAGCATCCCCTAAAGAGGAGCTGACTGATCACCCAGGCTCCTCCCTGATTGACAGAGCAGCATAGCCTTACAGAGTGATGAGAGCAAGAGTCAAAGGGCCGAGGCCTCTCGCTGCACAGACAGGAATCTTAATGGGACCTCTGCCTTGAGGTGCATTAAACTGGGTAGACCTTTATCAGGCCCACACACCTCAGTAATGGATGCTGATAAGTATGCGGCCGGGTGAGGAGACCAGCTCAGTGTCAAGCCTGGACTCTGAACTGATGACACCAGTGACAGAGTGCCTGAGTGATAACATCCTGCAGTGGATAAGCGCTGGTAAGCCGGGCATTATGAAAAGCTTAACTAAAACGGTACCTCAGACTGTCAGTGACACCAGCTATAACTGATGGGTCTGGCTGGACTACAGAGGGCCATAAATCACATCCAGGCTACGCCGGTGTTCCCAAGTGCCGTATCCGGTTGCAGACAAACACAGGGGTGACAGGACATACCACATACAGGCGAAAGTAGCTAGTGAGTGATAGCAAGACCTGCAAGGTGCAGCATTTCAAATGAATAAGATTATTATGAGCTCCACAGCAGGAAACCTCCGCAGGTCATGTGTGATGTAATGAAACTCATTTGTGCCTTAATGCCAAAGTAATTATGTAGAAAGCATGTATGAAGAACAGCATACGGGTTGAATTGGAAACAAATTGATCAAATCCAATTAGAGTCCTAATGAATATTTGACCCCCTGCTGTTTATTCTCATTAGCTGCATGACAAATATCTGGCAAAAACAGTTTAATTGTTTGAAATTGAGTTTTACTTTTAAAAACTATGTGATGCGTAACTTTGTAAAAATAATAATAATAAACTCCACACTGGATCCAGATTTTTCAAAATGACATCAAGCTCAAAACCTAAGGGGGCGATTCAAAGTGAACTATTTCAAAGCTTTTTCATACACCCACCCCCTCTTTCTCCTGCCTGTCTCACAGCTGTGTCTCATATGTTCATGAGGCCCCTGGAAGTGTGAGACACCAGAAGGGGAACATTTGCAATAGCTCAGCTCCACCTGGTTAGGCTGTTTTAACAGGCCGGCGGTTAGTGCAGCACGCAGTGGGTAACGCCAAAAACCTAGACAAGGAAGAACAGACGAGGAGGAGGAGGAGGGCGAGAGGAAGAGCTGTGCCTCCACCCTCTCCTGTCCTTGCACCCCCGACCCCACACTGCTTCATCTGAGGGTCGGTTTACCCTGAAGAAAGAAGGTTTTACTGTATCTGTGTCCGTGGGTCTGCTCGGTCAGACTCCCCTCCACCGAACCATCCACAGGTCTTCAAAGGACTGCTGCCTGCTGCTCTCTGAGGCAACACATGAAATAAATATTAATCTGACCTCTGACCGCACGCTTTGAACTCCTGAACAGAGTTAACTAGGCAGAGGGAAGGAGAGAAGAGTGTTATGTGGAGATGAAAATGTTACGCTGAGTCTCCAGGGATGTGTCATTGTACTGCTGTGTGGTCTTTGTTGGAGTTTATCATGCTCCAACCTGTTGGAGTGAAGTGAGGAGGTGTGTATTTACTCAGATTGTCTTAGATCATAGTGGGAAGGTGCATGTGTGCAAAATGCTTCAGGCCAAATTCAGAGTTCAAGCTCAATTAAATAAAAACTTCCCAAACAGAGAACGTCTAGAAGCAGCTGACCATAGGTACAGATACTGCAAACTGTCCAGTATGAGGTCTGATGGTAAAATGTTGTGTGGTGATGAACGGACCTCTCCTGACCTTCTGCCCTCAAAGATTTTTACTCAGGTTTAATTTGATGTTTCTCTTCATTTCTTTATATCCATGTGTGTGCTTCATGTTACTCTCAGTGTCTGGGTCTCGATAGTACACAAAACATATCAAATTTACTGTGGCATACTTCATTGAAATTATGGCTTTTCTCTCTCCAGATTTTTTTCTCTGTATGTCGTCAACAGAAAGTTCAAACAGTGTTTGTTCTGCTTTGGTTCCCCTTGTCAAAGGCCCCTCAGTGCAGCTCACCCAGCCTGGCCTCAGCCTGTGCCCACTGTTTACTGGGACTGTCACCGGGCCCATGGAGGCCCAAACAAAGGGGGGTCTGTTCCTATTGTCCTGTCCAGGATTGTCAGCCCCTCTCTGGGCACAAACTGAGCTGAGGGCTGGGGGTTGTTGGAGGAGCAGTAAGGGGATTTGACCTCACCACCCGTACAGCAAGGGTAAGAAAGCAAGAGGGTGAGACAATGAGAGGGAGAGAGGGAGGGAGAGAGGGAGAAGAAAGTGAGAAAGAGAGGAAGATGTATAGTTATAACCAAGACCCTTTCAAGTCGCCAGTCGGAAACTGCTGCAATGTAAACACCTGCGGCCATTAGCTGATTCTATCTGAGGCACCGGATAGAGATGTTTATATGGTACAGGCTACTGCTGAAAGGCCAGTTAAAAGCAAATAGAGGATTAGATATACAGAATGAGTAGTGGCAGGCTGTGTAAGCTCTCATGCTTTAAGCCATGTTGAATTGTCACTGGGGGAAAAAGGACTGGATCGCCTTTGAAGACAAGAACAAGCACATTAAATGAGCAGGAAGGTGAGCTAAGAGCAGAAGACCCCGAGACACGCTCTGCCTCCTTCCCTCCTTCCTCTGTTTGCAATCAGAGCTTAAGCTGTCTGGCAGCCTGTCTTGCTGTGCTATTGAAGTCTAATTTTATTGTCATAAAAATCACCTGGCGAGCTGTAGCCTGAAAACATAGCAGCTCCACGGCCTTTAAAAGTCCACTCTCCACCCAGTCCAGTCCCGTGCAGATAAACCAGTCGTTCCTGGGCCATCAGCGAGAGCCGGGCGCACAACAGGGTCAGGAGCGTTCCATTAAAGTGTGGTGTTTAAGAGGTGCTGGTGCCAGGGGGGCAGATGGAGGAGCGAAGCAGCTGCCAAACATCTGCACCCCTCCTTTGCAGTCTGTGCTCTGTCTGCGCACCGCTGCCTTTGTCACAAACTTCCTGCTCTCGCGCTGGGGATAGAAAGCTTGGATATCTTCAGAAATGTGGCGTGAAATGGCAGTTGTGAGGCTGCAATGCTGCCCTGCTCACATCAAAAGTCTCACAATCACATGAGCCAAGGTATTCAGAGTGCACCTGCAGATCACTAGGTAACTATTATAGAGGCAGCACTGCAGCTGCATGTTGCAACCTCTCCCAAAGAAGGTAAATAATACTCTCTGATATTAACTCTCCATTTTCCACAAGCACACTCACACTTAATGGCCTATTGTCACACCTGTCATTATTGAATCAGGTTCTAGGAATTGTGGGAAAGCAATGACGAAACGTGCGTTATTATAAACTGAAGCATCATAATACAAATCCCATCCTAATCCGTTTTGTATTTGCACATGTAGCCTCCAGCCTTTCCCCAACTGGCAACAAAGTGGAGCTCGCTGTATCTCCATTAGACAGCCACAACATGCGCGCTCTCCCTCCTCCTCCTCCTCCTCCTGCTCCTCCCAGCACGCAGCGCCTCCTCACAACTTGTTCGTGTCTCTCCCGGTGAAGCACGTCTGCTCTCAGCCTCCACTCTGCAGTTTGCAGGCTGCACCACAGTTGGTAGCTTTGGAGCACAGGTTGCGTATGAGGACCGAGGTCCACGCGGACACGACCCGTCCAGAAAAGGCAATCAATAACAATAAAAACACGACTTTGAAGTGAAGTTGATGTTTCATTTGGGAGCACTTCCCTCAACATGAGGGTCCGTGGCTGATTTTGGATATTGAACACAAGCTGCCTGCTGCTAATAGTTCAATATCCATTTCTCAGAGTTTCGGTCAACAGAGCTGAACTGAGCGCAATTACGCACGGCGAGCACCATGGCACCGATTCTGGATAGACGTACTCCCGCTTTGCTCTTGGTTTGGAGTTACTGCGTCCTGGCGGATACTGCCTTTACGAACTTTACTTTGGACAATGAGTTCCACTCGAGTTTCATCCACCGTCGGCTGAAGAGCCAGGAGCGCAGGGAGATGCAGCGGGAGATCCTGTCGATCTTGGGGCTGCCGCACCGGCCGCGACCTCACCTCCACGGAAAGCACAACGCTGCCCCGATGTTTATGTTGGACTTGTACAACGCCATGTCTACAGAGGGGGACGAGGACAGATACTCCTACCCCTACAAGCCCGTCTTCACCACCCAGGGGCCCCCGATAGCCAGCCTGCAAGACAACAACTTCTTGAACGATGCAGACATGGTTATGAGCTTTGTGAATTTAGGTAGGTGGGCTCTTTATATGTCCAAGAAGATGTTTTCACTTCAAATGAATTTAAAAAAGCCGGAGAACATTACACATGTTACAGTGATGTCAACAAGCAGAGTTATTATTGTTACATGGTTCCTCAGTCCAGTCAGTAAGTCCTCTGTCTCAGTCTATGAATTCAGGAGAAGTCAGGAAGACCACGTCACTGTTTTGATTCCCAAACACAGTGTTTTCACACTGTTGGCTGTGGCTGTTGTCAGGGGATCACTCAAAGGCGTGTGTGTGCTATAACTCATTGTCAGGGCTTCCTGAGCAGGGAGAATTATTTATTCTCAGTCTTGTCCTCCACTAGATGCAACTCAGCACTGTTGGTTGGACTCAGAAGTATCTGAGTCAAAGGGTAAAGGAGCAGGAGCACTGTGGTGACATCTGATCTTCATGTGCAGTGGCAGCACACATATTTATTCTGATGTGTGCACACAGGACAGCAGGTCACAATAACCATGTTTACATCCAGCTCGGTGCAGTTATCCAGCTAATACCAGGAGTGTCACATTCCAGTGTCCCCCTCTGTTAAACAGCTGTGCAGCCTGCTAATACTTAGGTGCTCCGGCCCTGGATGATGGAGCGGCCAGCAGCTAATATGTCAGCCATGTGTTATCTAAAGAATGAGTAAGTCAACAGCAGAGTGGGTTCAAAGTGCACTGGGTCCTCCCTTCACTCTAATCTGGAGACGTCCCTATAGACACAGCACAACATACAGTCAGTCAGCGAGGATCTGGACTTAGCTTCATTTGCCCACACAGACGGTAATAATGCAGCAGGATGCACTTCACTGCACACTTTGCTTGGATGTTGTTCTCTGAGTTGCTGTGCTTATCTGCTCTGAGTGTTTACTCACATTAAACAGTCTCGGGCCGTGTTATTGCTCTCAGCAACAGTCAGAGGTTGTTAAGCACAAATAATCACAACGTTAGCAGAGAGATAAACACACCATTATAATTCAATTTGCTCCACAGATTATGTTTTCACTGCAACAGCCTCATTTATGTTTCAGATGAGTGGCTGTGGCATAATATTTGGCACAAGACACGATCAATCCATTTGTGCACAGGCGCACGCAGCGGTTACATTGTTGTTTTTTTGTGATTTTCTGGAGGTTTACGTTCAATCCTGGAAAGATCATTGTTGGAGTGTCTTGGCAAAAGAGAGGGAGGTGACACTGGTTCCTCTGCTGCACTGTGTAATTACTATGGGAGCTGCTGCATTGTGACTATTTTTGACAGGCTGTGACACAGATGGATTTGACCACAGAGACTCGCAAAGTCAAGGGCCTCGCAAAGTCAAGGGCCAAGGCTGCAGAGAGCTGACAAGAAGGAGCTTTTGAGAGAGAAAGACAAGTGATAAAACCAGTTCATTTCTTTAAAGATATACTGGGTAACATCAGTGGGGAAAACATCTGTGGATAGAAAGTCAAAGTGGTCAATGTTGTGGTGAATGTAATCAGAAAGACTTTTGCTCAGGTTGAGTCTTATTCCTGCATAAAGTGGGTATTTGTCGTCTGCATCTGCCACGTGTTGCATTTGTCAGTAGAATTCATTGTTCGGTTTGTTCCTGAATCTCATGTGAGACCATCAAATATTCATCCAAGCAGCTTGATTCGAAACAGCAGATAATGTGCTGTTTCATTCCCCTTCACATGAGAGAGGCCGAGGCAGAGAGCAGGACACAGAGAGAAGAAAGTGATGGCTATCAAATGGATCGACTATTTCCTCTCCAAATTCCTTCCTTTCCACATTTGCTCGTTGTGGTTTTTGTTTTCTTATTTAGGTCGTCTGAGAGCAAAATGAGTGTGGCTTTTATTTAAAAACTGTCCCTCAAAACCCTGCATGTCTCCATAACTACCGAGCCAAGGTCCATTAGTCAGACTTTGTACCCTGGTTACTGCTTCCTGAGGTGCCTGCTTTCATGCACTGCCTTGCATTTTTATTTAAGACTCAATACTGTGACAGGAGTGGATTTAAATGTCTGAATCCACCCGGCACGTCTCCTGAACCACCCTGAAATAAAAATCATTGTACTATCTGTTGCTCCTCTTCACCGGTTGTCACTCAGGGCAGCTGATGCACTTTGTTGTCAGCTTGTGTTGAGTACTGCAGAGTCCAGGGCAGCCAGCGAGGGTGGGTGTGGGCTCCGGGACAGACCCCAGGCCAGGGACGTCCTCTCGCTGAGTCACTTCACTTTAAAAGGCCAGCTGTGTAAATGGCTTACAGCATACATCCAGAATGTACAGTGCAGCATGCAACACAGGTCACCGGGCACTGGGTGTGTGCTGGACATACACACTATCTATCTATCTATCTATCTATCTATCTATCTATCTATCTATCTATCTATCTGTCTATCTATCAGAGTTACAATGTTTCCTCAGCCTCCAGGACTTTTGGCTTCGTCCTGTGTTGAGCTACAGTTCACTTCATGTTAAAATTTCACTGTCACACACACACACACACACACACACACACACACACACACACACACACACACACACACACAGAGTCATAACCTGAAGTGTGCATCTACACCTCCCCGACCACAGGAAAAGAGGCAGTGACTTGGACGTTTGCTATTTGCATCCTGGATGATGGAAACAACATCGTCACCTGTACTTGTGTGTGTGTGTGTGTGGGAGGGAGGGAGGTTATAGTCTTTTACTGTAAGATGTTATCATGAGGTGTGTTAGTCACAGCTTCCTTATTTTCCCTCTTCTCATGCGATCCTGGTGGATGAACATGGCCTCTGGAGAGCGGAGGTAAAGAGACAATCCTTCAGTGGAATAGTTTAATCCAGGTACCAGGTCCAGATTGTGATGATCTGGTCTAAGTGAGGAACACGACTGATGCTATCCTGTGTGTTTTCTAATTATCAGCAGAATTCAAAAGATGTAGTTTGTCTTCCTTTCTGAGTTTCTTCATGAGAAGATATGAATCATGGTTAGAAGTAATTGTTTTCTACAATGTTTAAAGTTTTTTGCAACATTTTTGAGATTGGAGATTGGGATTGTCACTTTAAGACACATTTGGTGAGTATTTAGAGCAGTATAGGAAGATATATATAGGATTACTCCAAATACTGCAGTACACATACAGTACATACATTCATCACAGTGAAGGAGCTACTTTTAGTAGTTTTTAGACAATAGAGGAAGAAAAAGTTACATCAGAGTTTGGCCTCAAAGATAATGTTTGTGAGTTTGTTAAGTAACAAATGTCATAAGTCCAGCTGTAAGTAGCAACTATAAAGTAATATTTCTTTCCCTATTAGGAGTGTGATGTTGATCAGATGGTAAGACTTAGTGTTTGCATCAGTGTCGGTCTGTGTGTGTGTGTGATTGCTCCTCTGTGTGTGTTTGTGCTTGATGAAAAGTTACTGATTTGTTCTGTGACATTTTCTATATCTAAACCCGAACTTGTGCGTCTCTGTATCAGTGTAAGTTACTTTGTGAGCCTGGACACTCAGGAGAAATGCTGTGGTGGAATAAAAGCCGCCATATCAAGCCACTGGAAAACATGTGCTACCAGAGTGCATTTTAATTGTTCAGTGTTCTGCTGCTGTTAATCAGCTCCAGATGTGATGCATCTCGCTAAGCGGGGTTGAAAAGCAGTAAACAAATGGAGCTCCTCTGCTTTCCTCTGCTTCCTTCTTTCTTTCTTTCTTTCTTAGCTGCAAACTGTGGACGGTAGTGATGTGACAGAGCGAGTCGTGGACTTTTCAGACACACTTGTGTAAAACCTCTGCCTCTGTTTTAACTGGTGAGCCAAGAGGTGTCCTACAGACTGCAGAGTGAGTCAGTGCACTAGCAGGTAATTATCCTCTGTGTTACCGTGGTGATCAGATTGGGCGCCACCCGGCCCCTCCACCATTCATTCATTCAGAGGAGTCTACCTGAGAGGCTTTGACTGTGAGACAGCTCCACACTTGCGGCCACATGCTTGGACTGAGCTGTGTCAGGCTGCAGTCACAGCTCTGTGTGCTGATGCTTCTCTCTTATTTTCCACTGAACAGCTCCAATAACTTCTTCTTCTAAAACATGGTCATATCTTGCATTCGCGCTCTCCCCACCCTTCCCTCTCTGCTCCTTGCATTCCTCTCCACAGCGGGCTGCCCGTGGTGCTGAGGTTAATACAGATGTTTCCTTCTGTCTTCAGGCCAAAGCAGCTGTGCACAGAAACTTTATCTTTTCAGAGTCCAACAAGTCCCCTCAGCTCAGCGTCCACCATCATGTCTGGCCCCGTCTCCAATCTGTCCTACACGCAGCACCATCTGATACCGAGTCCCCCTGCCTCCCCTTCCTGAACCAGCAGTATTGATTATCAGCACTGGCCTCCTAGTTTTAATTAGTTAGTTATCATTTGGTCCCAGTGGAGTTGTGTGGTGTTTAGTCTCCAACCTCCTGCTCTGGCCCTCACCTCCAGAGGTTTAAACCTCCTGTGCTCCCAGACATAAAACATTTCAACACTTTCTCAAGTTCTTTTGTATGTTTTTCCACTCCCCACCTCCCTCTCTCTCACATACACACTGACATGGATTCACACACACACTTTCTTCGAGCCCGCTACACAGCTCTCCCTGTTCCTCACAGCGTCTCCCTCATAAACACACATGTTGTAAACTGATGGATTTGTTGGTCACTGTCTTTCAACCAGGAGCTGCCGTGTGTGAGGAGGCTCACCGAGGGCCAGCACACAGTCTGCTCTACAAAGTATGTGTTGAAGACCAGTCTGTCCTCGGTGCCTGCAGCCCGTCCTTGACACTGTTAGTTCGCCTTTCTCCCTCCTGTAGATTTATGTAATCGCTTCTGTGTGCACTCCCAATGGACTGAAAGTACATCTGTGTGTATGCACATGCAGGCGTACAAGTGTGGAGAGAAATGCATGTTCGCCTGTTTTTTTTTTCTTGCCCAAAAGGAATGTTTCTGGGGCTAATTAGTGTTATTGAGTGCATGTTTTATTGCCTTGTGCTGGACAGGGAGTGAGCAGAAGAAGAGGAATGTAGCAGTTGGTACAGATAGTCCTGCCTTCCTGTCAGGTAATTTCTCCTAATGCACTCCACTATTTGATCTATTACATCCACATCTGGTGTGTAAATAAATACCACAAATAGAGACAAATAAAAGTCCTTTCATGAGCTTCTGGTAGCTTTAAAAAGTGCACAGCTGGCCAGATGCAGGAAAAGTTAGTTTTATAAAATTTCTGATCTCTCACATTCACCTGTTGAACCCAGGAGTCCAGGATGACATCTGGACGTGCATAGCAGAGCCTCTGTGCACTTGGCCAAGTGAAGGCACTTGCTGGGAGAGATGATGAAACACTCTGCGGGTGGGACTTGACAATGTGGCCGGTGGTCAAAAAGCCCAGATGTACTAAGCAGCGGGCGTTCTCGCTCTGCTGTGGTGATGGACGGGCCAGGAATGTTGGGATCACTTTAGTTTTTCTAATAATTGGATCCTCTTGCTGTGCATCTTTCTTGTGTCTCTGTAACTTCTTAGCCACAGTTCCTGGCTAAGTGGGTGGGTTGGGTTACTTTGGCCCGGCCTTATCAGTGACCAGCAGCATCAGAGCCTCCCCTGCACTTCCATGACGGCGGGTACCAAGCAGAGCAGCTGAGAGGGCAGATGTGGGCCAGAGCACAGCCAGAGATCCTGGGACCAGTATCTCCACTGCTGCAAAAACAAATACTACACTCCTTGCTTGGTACTGGGGCACAGACAGGGAGGAGGGCGAGGAGAGGAAAGGGGAAAGGTGAACGACAGATAGATGCATTTCTTCAAGGCCGGTGCATTTCAGACTTTATCCCTGCTCCATGTGGGAACAGCTCGGGCCTGAGAACCTTCATGTCAGAGCAGTTATATGTGTGTTTGTGCATAGTAAAACACTATTTTAGAGCCACCTACCCTGCCCAGTCACCAGCTGCACTGTGTGATGTGTGTTAGCGGAGGATTGCGTTAGCGGAAGCTCATAACACCAACCAGATTCCTCACCAGCCTCCGACAGCCAAATCAAAGCTTGTAAAAGTCCAGCTACAACTGTACGCGAGTGGTTTTATGATAAGTGATGAAATATTGCAGCTCTGAAAACTGGCAGGTTTGTGTTTATTCAGTGTGCAGCTGTGTTTCCCTCTGAGCTGTGATTACACAAAATAATCAACAACTTATTAAAATCAAGGAGCCAGCGTGCACATCATAAATACCTCTCTGGGATGCAGAGGAAAACTGTTCCTCCTCGTGCCAGTGTGTGCATTGTATGTGAATTTTCCTGAGGTCTATAATAAGAGGTGGCTTGGCTGGATGAGGAGGGTGTGGCTCCTGTGGCCACAAAATTAAAGAACGTAAAAACAAGGGGATGAGGGGGAGAGTGAGTGAGTGAGTGGGGGAAACCGAGCGGCTGTGGTTCAACGTCTCTGAGCGGTTTCATCCTGAAGTTAAGAGGAAGTGCAGATGGTGACAGTGACAGGAAGTCCCTCACTGCTCCACACTCCTTCATCTCTGCCTCTCACAGCATCACAAACAATGACTGACAAAGATTTAGGACGTGGTGTCGCTGATGTACCATCTCTCCTGTGAGGGAAGATGCTGAGGTCTCAGGTGCAGGATGACTCAGTCTCTCCTGTAGATCCACGTAGAGAGAGGGAGGAGTTCACCAGATATAAAAACAGAATAAACTAGAAAAGCACTGGGAGAGCACAGACCTCCACCAAGCACAACATCTCCTTCATATTGTGACTTCCACCAAAGATATTACTAGTATTAGTCTTGTGTTTATTTATATCAATATTAGCTCCACAAGATGTCTGTTGTGATGTCTGATGTTTTCATATTCTGGATCATATTATCTGAATTTATTCCTTTATCCAGATCAATCTTTGATATATTGTAGACCATGTTAGAAACTTGTCCTGTATTTTTTTTCAAAGTGTCTTGATCATTTTTGGTGGAGTCATCTGCAGAAATGTGGCATATGGTCCTATCTCCCAATGTTAAAGAATCCTTCAAAACATTCCTGGATCCAGACGGTGATCCGGATCACTTCCAAAATCTGATCATTTGTTCCTGATCCCCATCTGGACAATCCCTGAAAATTTCATCCAAATCCATCTGTAACTTTTAGAGTTATTTTGGAAACCAACAGACAAACAGACAAACCACGACAAAAACATAACCTCCTTGGTGGAGGTAATGATGATGTTTTCTCACTGATGGTATTGCTGATGTAATTGTATCCAGTGATGTGTGTTAGTCCAAGAAAGATATTTTTCACTGTATTTCTTAAATGTTGTGAGCACCACAGTCATTCACTCCTGTTGTGCTAGTTTGGCAGAGATGGAAATCTGAAACCCAACGCGAAGGAAGACGCATTTGTTCGTGATGTTTCTCTAGAGTTTGATCCGTGTTTGTGAGAACCTGGTTTTATCTGAAGGGTCAAATTGTTGCTACTTTGTTTTTATGAAATAAACAAACTGAGGGTTACCTGGTGACCTGAGGAGTGATGGTTGAGGGTTTCTACAGGCGAGCTCAGCTACCCAGAGGCCTGATGTTTAGTGGACAGATATGAGAGTGGTATTGATCTTCTCTCCATCAGAAAGTGAATAATATAAGTAAGTGTAACATAGTGTGTAGGTGTCTGTGTGTGAGTTGTGGTAAATCAAAGTGCCAGGGATGGTTTGTTTGTCAGATACATGACTGTCGGTTCAGAGTTGCTACAAATCCAGAATAAATCTGTGCTCCATGATGCCCAGCGAAGCGTGAGGGGAGCCCAGCACTACGCTTTATGAGAGCAGAGGGTGAACATGTTTGATGGCTGCAGTGAGAGGGAGAGTGAGAGGTCAGTGGAGCTGCTGTGGATCACATCTCAGACCTCTCAGTGGCCTTCAAGCTGGAAAAGTCTGGTCTGACCACAAGTCTTAAATGTAAAGGCTTTTCTTCCTGTGGTTACTGTTTCTACTCAAAGGCATGTGGTGGTGACACACACACACAAACACACACACACACACACACTGCAGCAAGTTAGTGATTGCTGTCAGACTGCTACTGCTGTCAGACCCTGCAGCAGTATAAATACATCACACAGCCATGATGTCATCAGTAGTCGCCAGTGGGCAGGATGTTTCCTAACGTGGTAATCGGCCCGCTGTGGGTAGTCACTCTGTACCCAGGAGATCAGACTCTCTTTACTCTTTATAGGATAAACATCTTGAGCAATCGAGGCCTTTCCTCGCACTGCGCTTTCCTTCACCGTCTCCTTTTAGCTACGGAAACTATGACTTACTTTTTCCCAGGACTGTATTTAAAACACTGTCGGAGTAATAAAAAAGAAAGAAAGAGACAGGTCATTATGGCGCATCAGTCAAATTTGCATGATTCAACGCAGCGGCACGGTGCTCCAGATGGTCCCGTGAAATGACCCGACCCTGATTTGATTGACTACTAGTTTGAGGGTTTGGATACCAGGTGTGTAATTAGAGTTAATGGGCTCTGTGGGGAGGGAAGAGGAGGTGCGGATCGAGGTGGTTAACTCAAGGTGGGATGGGGAGGGGGAGCTTAAGCCGTTGGTGGAGAGAAGTGAGAGTAGTGCCAGGGGTGAGATCCCCCCCCTGCTGAGCAGCGGAAGCGTGCGAGGCGGGACTGAGGGGTGTGAGGGTGGCGGACAGACACCTGAGCTAATGCGAGCCGTCAGATCTGTCCGCTGCTGCTCCGAAGCCTGAGGTGTCGTAGAAGTGTCTTAGGTCCACAGGCCCGGCAGGAGACAGAGGGAGAGAGAGGGAGGAAGAGGGAGGAAGAGGGAGGAAGAGGGAGGAAGAGGAGGAAGAGGAGAGGACAAAGAAGAGAGACAAAAGGACAAAGCTTCTGATACTTGAAGAAGTTTGTTTTCACTTGTTTGTCTTCATTACAGAAAAAATACTTTATGATTTTTTTTGTTCCAGGTCTTTGTCTTTGTTTGAGCTTTGTTTTGCCTCTTTGTTGCTTTTTTGTTGTTGTTGTTGTTGCTTTACTTACTGTTTTCCTGTCGATTTTTTGTTAAACACTTTGTAAACTCTTGTTTTTAAAAGTGCTTTATAAATAAAGTTATTGTTATTATTATTATTATTATTATTATTATTATTATTATTATTATTATTATTATTATTATTATTATTAAAGGAACAAATTGTTACATTTGGGATCAGATCAGAGGACTGTATCCCTGTGTTTTAATGGGCAAATATTTTACCAAGACAGTGTCACTGTATCACCACAAGAGGGCAACAGTGTTCAGTCTGTAGCATCAGTGCAGCCAGATCGAGCCTTTGCAGCAGGACTTTGTCATTTGATTTATTTGTTTTCCCACAACCATCCATCTTCTTACTACTTCCTGTTTCCCCTGCAGTGTTTCCTGCTCTTGGTCTCAGGCATCATTTGTTCCTCAAAGGTTACATAATGTCACAAACAGTAAATATTTGCTTTTTGGAGACAGTTCTCAGTGTGATTTGGTGAAGTTTTTGTACAAGTGTAATATTATCCAATACTGCAGTTTTGGGACGTCAGTGGAAGTTTCTGGCACAGAGGAATAATCTGTATGAAGGTACACAGACAGTAGCTGTGGTAGCATGAAGCCATGTGGACGTGAGATTTTCACTGGATTTGTTGACAATTACAAAAATACAACAGGTGTTAGCAGAGTTATTCTTCTCAGTGTTATTTGCTGGACTCTTGGCTTTCAGCACAGACTCACACAGAGAAAAGCTGCAAAGATGCTAACACAGGGTTCACACAGTTGTCTGCCAGGTGCTCAGTGGACCTGCAGGACGGAGGCGTCACTGTCGTCCACACACATCTGATGTGTGCTGCTGTGCACGTGTGTGGCCCGCTCCAATCAAAGGATGTGGGATAACAATGCACCATCAGGACGTCAGGCCGAGCGATAAAAGCAGCTCCCTGTGTCAGCATACACTGTGTGTTTGTGTGTGTGTTTGTCTCTTTGCATATGCGTGTTGTTGCATCTCTAATTATGGATTACAGAAACCCATAATGATTGTGTTACCGTGCTGTGACGCACAAGACCATTCACTTCACAGGCAGTACTTTGTGTGTGTGTGTGTGTGAAGCAATCTGGACGCTGGCTACTTAGAAAGAAGGGCTCATATGGCATCAGAGGGCGTGTTCTCCATGTTTGTGGTGTGTGTGTGTTTGCGGCACAGGTGGGGCGATGGCTACTCACTTCCTCCCAGAGGAAATCATAAATACACCCACTTGGCTTTAAACTGTGCCTCTCTCCCTCGTCTAATGACTGCCATGCTGCCATAACGGCCCAGAGGAGAATAAAACCAGGAGACAAAGGCAGGATCCTGCCAGAGTCTGAAGCTGCACACACACAGGCTGCTCTGTCTCCCTCTCCGATCGTACACATGAAACTCTTGCATTGAAGAGTGGAAATGTGATGGGAGAGACGGTGAGTGTGGGAGTTTTACAGCAGCATCCAGCTGTTCTCACAAGCAAAGATAAAGAGCTTTTTACAGTAAAGGGGCGGGCGGCTGCTCCGGAGGCTCGACAGCAGGTCTGGCTTTCTCCCCAGAGGGAGTGCACCTGCACCGGGCTGCAGGAGGAGGGAGAGGTCCCTGGAGCTGGAGGAGAACAAGGAGACGTCAGGCTGAGCAGTCTGAAGGAGGAAGGAAAGTGTGTGAGGAGACGTACCAGAGCATTGTTGTTTGTTGCAATGATAATAACACTAAAGAGGTAGTCCTACTTTTTTATATCAACTTAAAAAACCCAACATCACTTGTTAAATTCGGTAAATATATATTATGTTATTATATGTTACACCTCTTTAAGCTACTAGACCTGATCATTCAGTATCACCGTCTTATATTTTCTGTCTCGGGTCTCTGTGGATCTTCCACTTCAGTTTCTGCAAAGAAAATCATCTGTCACAGCTCGTGCACACGATCAAGACCCTGAGCTGATGCAGTGCAGATCACTAACAGAGGAGTAGACAGTCCTGTGCTTTAACGGGTCACAAGTCAGAAGTGTTGGGCTTTTATTCAGTGTGTAGTAGAGTTTGTGTGGTGGGCTGCAGGTGTTGCCTTGTAAACCAGCTGACAACTCTTGTGGGCTTTAGACTGTGCATGCTGTCAACACACTCAGTGAAATGTTGTAAAGGAGACGTGGAGGCTGGAGCTCGATGAAAGCCCGAGTGATGGAGCGGTCCACAGTGGCAGGACTGTGAGAGTCAGCTGGTAGAGTGAAGGAGTGGAGCTGGTTGGAGGAGCTGATGCTGAATCGATAACAATGTGCACTGAAGTCCACATAACCTTGAACACCATTGTTTCCGTGCGATGGCCGACAGAGAGCAGCGCTGTCCCCCGGTGCAGAGTAATTAGATCCTTTCTTCTGCTCCTGCTCCAGCCAATCATCTCACAGAGCTGCCTTTGTACATTGTCCTTCAGCAACTGGGTTTAATCGAGACATCAACGAACGGGGACGTAGGGGAGGAAATAACACTGACACGGTCACAGTGAAATATGCATAACATCATTTTACACACACTTTACTGACAGCTGCTACAGAGCAAGCATAGGAAATATTTTGAATTGTAATAGTTGTATGTATGTGTCAAGTTGAGATGAAGTTGTTTGGCTACAATCACAGATCACAGTCGGTCTGATTCTTTCTTTAAGGTTAAAAAAAAATAGCAGTGCATTAAGTTTTTCTGGTGTTTTTGTGAAGGTGTTGTATTGAGTTTGTTCCCTCTGCATCCAGCTGTGTGTGCACATATGTGAGTCTGATGATGGTTTGGCAGAGATTCAGAGAGAGCTGCTTGAAGAGCAGGACGGCAGCTTCCCTCTGTCGCTGTGCAGGAGCATGTGGCTGATATCTGTGAACTAACAAAGTAGTTTTATGATTGATTACAGGAGTGATTAATGAACTGTACCACAGCTGTTTAAATGGCAGCCACACACACACAAACACACACACATACACTTTGATCCAGACTGAAATATCTCATCAGCCTTTGATTCTGATTCATGGTCCTGACAGGATCAATACTTTGACTTCTCCTCTTATTCCATCATAAAGTCACAT
>OOFC01011389.1:1092-44463 GCA_900323345.1 Pseudochromis fuscus
AAACCAGCCAGACCGTCCGTTGTAGCTGCCGCGCCACCAGCCGTCGCTGCACTTCTCCATCACCACCACCCGCGTGCCCTTCACCAGAGACAGCTCGTCCTCACGCTCGGCCGTGTAGCTGAACTTGACCAGGGCGGGCAGGTTGAGGTCGTACAGCCTCTCGCCGTTATCTGCGTACATGTCTGTGTCTGCGTTGGACGCCGTGTCTCTCATCCCCCCCTTCCTGCTCTTCACCTTCCCGATTCCTAGAAGAAATGAAATAATCGGGGGAAAGTTAAGGTCTGCAGATAGATTGTTATCATCAGCAGCTAAAACCCAAAACTTAAGAGTCATAATTCTAATAAAAAACACAAGTCCTTCATTTTTCACAGCCTCTCATTGATGTGCAACAAGTCTCAACAGAAGAACAAAAACCACACACACCTTTAAAAAAAACACCTCTGAAAATTTAAGGGAAGGAGAAAAAAAAAAGTCCCAGACAAATACCAGGGAGAAATAATAAGCATTATGAGCTGTGCTGAAATACAGGGAGGGTGGGTAAGCAGGGCTAAATATCATTCCTTTTCCACATTACGGTGCCCGACACCCCCCACGCTCCAAATCCAAATGCATTCTTGGGGATTAGGCGTAGGTGCTGAGGAAACAAAAAAAAGTAATGCTGGCGTGGTTAAAAAAAAAAAAAAAAAGCGTGAGTGGGATGAAAACTTGTTTTGGCATGGGCCTAGAAATCCTGGAGAAGAAAACTAAATTGGTTTCTTTAAGTGCTGCTACCTAAACACTGCAGTTGGTTTCCTGAAAGTCTGCAGGCCAAAACAGTTCAGTCACATTTCATTGTTGCTAATCACGTTGCACTAATCACCTCAGCTGCCCCGACACCTGCAGCCTGATACTGGACTCCATCACATTTCTGCCAGCACTCGATGAGGTGCTTGTTCCTCCCTGTACCCCCCTCCCACTGAGTACCCCACCGAGCTGACTGCAGCGTAATGTGGGGGTGATTAAAGAGCCCATTTATCAAGACTTTATCAACCGTGGGTTATCGGTGGGAACTAGCTTTTCCATTTTGTTGGTGAGTAATATATCAGCCACACACACTCTACTGGTAAAAGTGTGTATTTTATCTTACAGGCAGTCAAGCTCTAAGACCTGCACTCAGTGACACCATCTCTAAACTGCCCAGAGGCTAACAGCAGAAGGATTACTGTGCCCGTGAGCCCTTTTTTTTCTGGGTTGTAGAAGCTCTGGTAGGCCTGTGGTCATCCTCTTACTGGGCAAGAATTTCAACTTGGCAGCCTGGCGTGCTAACAGTAGCTAGCAGTGGATGCAGCCTTGAGATCATGGGTTACTACTGTGTATAGAAGTGGACGAAGCAACAGGGCTTAAAAATGAGGCCAAAAATGTGCAACACTAGAAGAAAAACTCTGGCTCCAATTGACTTTCATTCAGAAATCGTCAATTTAAATCATGAAACACTCAATGCATTTTTGCCACAAGTCATTCTGATGTCATTAGCTAAAGTCAGTTCTTCTTCTCAGTGATCTGGTCCATCTGAAAATCATCTCATCAGTCAGGAGATGTTAGGCTTCACAAAGAGGAAGATTTAGGGGCGTGGTTAGTTTGATTTGAAGTCGAGTCTCATCCACATTGGGCAGTGTCAGGAGTTAGACCCGCCTCCTCACTCCTCCCTTTGTATCCAAATATGGTCACACCTGGCTCCAAAACAACCAACATGGCTGTCGATGTACAGTCTATGCTTCCTCCCTCCATACTCTCTGATCTATTTATAAATGACTTTCTTCAGATTTCTACTTCCTGTGAAGCTATTAAGACATTACTGTCATCGTCATGGTGATGAAGGCACACTGTACTGAAGCTCACACTAACCAGACACCGATACCACAGCAGATTAAAGCAGAGACCCCATTTCTGATTACGTCGGCATAGTCAGAAGACAGCTGGGTGAAATTATACAGTAAAGCAGGGTGTAGTCTCCAGGACAGTGAGGAGGAGGAGGAGGGAGGAGGAGGAGGAGGGGGGGTGACTAATGTGTCACAACACCATACTGAATATGCTTCACCACAGATAAATTGTTACTGAAAGGTGTCTCTGACTCAAGGAGTGCAGACAAATTTCACAGTAGCGCTGAGAGTCCAACGTCAGATTGCTTCCAGGTTGGACCCTGTTATTAGTCACACCACTGTACATAACTACAGACTCCAGACGGGGTGTTAAGAGCTGATGTCTGCAGGTAGAGGTTAGGTACTGCACAGATGCTAGTTATGCATCTGTGCACGTCTTAATAAGTCGAAGGCAGAACTGGAAAAGGAGCAAAAATAAAAACACGTACACCACATTTCTTTGGTGTTGGAACATACAACGTTCATTTTGGCGGGGGAAACGACTGCGATCATGCAGGTGCAAGCTCCGGGAGGCGTCTACGCACAGTTGGAAACGACCTAGTTAAGTCCAAACAAAAGGTCAGAGGTCGTCCCTGTGTAAATAAACCATCTTTTAGCTCCAGCTGTGAACAGAGACGAGTGAGAGTTTATGTGTTATCTCCCCTAACGCAGCTCTTATCAGTGGCCCTGTCAGGGTTTTTATTTGCTGCTTCCTGCTACAGCTGCATGAACACTTTGCATTAAAAACCAGCAGCATTTGACTAGATGCTCAATCTGAGCCACGGTAATAACGGGAAGTCGGGATTTGCCTGTGCAGCTATAGGTAGATGATTCCAGGAGAAGATAAGGGGGGAGGTTTGTTATTGAGGGCATCTGCTTCTCTCAGGGCCCATCTGTCAGGCTGTTGTAGGATAATTACAAGAATTCACTTGTGTGGCTGTTGTGTGGAGCTACAAGTTTCCTTTTACAGTTCAGCGGCGACTCTTATCTCCTCGCACAGAGAGTCGGGCCACTGTTTTCAGGAGGTGGACACAGCTGTATTCTGCTCAACTGACTGTGACTGATTTTGGCCGAGCGCTCCCTTCATGTTCTGCCAGGTCTGTGGCTTTAATTGACTTTTGGACACAATCGCACGACCTTTAAATATGCCGACCTCTGGACGGTACAAGAACACAGTAACTAAGTGTGTTCAGGTATTTTCTAAACTGAAGGAATTTCCAGATAATCTCCGCATTTATGAAACAAGAGAGCTGAAAATAATACAATTTTAGTCACATTAGAGGATAAACATGGGCTGAAAACTTCAAGATATCACTGGGATACACTGAACTTTCTTCATCAAAACATCACACACTATTTAACTCCTCATAAGTAGCCAATAACCAATAGAAAAACCTAATTTTATTCAAACAAAACATAAACAAATAGATAAAAAATTAACTTAATCCTGAAAGGAATACACACAGGAATCAGATTCATAGTTTTAGATTTGGACAAGTAGCAGATAAAAAGGTAAAAGATTAAAAATAAACACAGCTCCCGTCACTCTCTCCCCCTGATGCTGCAAACTACATCAACTTTGCATGTGCATATGCATTGTGGTATTTTCAGCTTCCCCTCAAACCCACCAATCACGTTGCTCCTCTGCTGCTACTACCACCACCACCTGGAAAAGCCTCAACACAACAGAAGTTAAAAAGGAGTTGGAATTTGTTTCTCCTTTCTGACGTCACATGCTTTTTCCTGCGTATTTCCTGAGAGAGGGATGAAGAGGAAGGAAATCATATTGCATCAGACGGCGGTAAATCACTGCGAAACAATGATGGAGACACGCATGTGTTAAAACCCCTCTGAAAAAGTTTACAGATGAGGAGTGAAGAAAGTACCGGGCGGGGAGTCTGCTGGGCTGCCAGTGACAGACAGGAACTAGTTTTGTTTTTTAACTCCGGCCTCCCTACGCTGGCAGGCCGTCCATTGTCTGCTAGGGCCCTTTCGACCTCTTGGCTTCCCTCCATTCCAGGGCTCTTCCTCTGTGGACGACAACACCCCGCGTCAGGCTGTCTGACAGCGCCTGAACATCCCCCTGCTTTGACACAGCGCTGCAGTTTGTAGTTAGCGAGCTACAAAAACAGCCTCATCACTGCCTAGCTGCTCAGTTACCATCAGATCCTAAAATTGCCGTTCTAGACAGGTTGCCTAAATTATTATGTAGCGACACTTATGTCACCTGGTGTCTGACGGCGCTCTATACGCTGATATCAATTCAAACTCCGACAACAGTGTGTCATCAGACAGGTAACGCAGAACCCTCAGCCATATGGTCTGGTGAGAGACTTGCACCTTATGTGTAATGACGGCGTGTGCAGTCAGACACAGTGAGTCAAACACACACACACACACACACACAGAGGAGTGAGTTGGCGTGCTGTTCAGAGGGGATGGTCGGGGCTGCCTTCCTTTTAAGACTCCAGCTTCAATCAAGCTGCTAACGTGGTTGACTGATGGCTGTGCAGGAAACGTGCACGGTTCTTTCAACTTCAGCCCGTCTGAGACATCAAAAGCAGGCGGCCATCGATCTGAGAGATGGAGCAGAGTTCAGTTCGCTTGACCTATTTTTTTCTTCACTTTTTCCTCTGGTGACCCAAATTTTAAATCACAGGCAGGGATCCCCCCCTCCCCTCTACATTCAAAACATCAGTGCCATAACAAGAGATTTCCCTAAACTAAAACCTTTTGTTGTTGAAGAACGTACTATTTTGGTGAAGACACCAGTGTCACAACACTGTCATGACTGTTTCGCAATGAAAAACATTTGTTTGTGGGCAACAGAGCTGCTACTAAGAGATGATATCTACACTTTGTGGCTTCATCGAGAAAAATCATTTGAATGAATCAAAGATGTAGGACTAAAAATTAAAGATACCAAACTTTAAAAGAATCTCACCACAGAAAAACTTCTTACATGTTTTCTAATTACAAGCTACTGTAAACTACCTTTGGATCAATATAATTCTCTAAAAGTGACAACAATTGACTATTAAAAACTAAACAATGATCACGTAAATGAAGCATTAATCAAATAATTAAGTATTTTGATACTTTAACCATGTAAGATATTTAAAAGTAAAAAAAACTTTTCCCAGTAGGAATAAACTTAAAGTTGATAGTCAGCTGAATGTCTAAGTTTTGGATTGTTGGTTCAATAAAACCGATCGTAAGATGTAACCATGGAAATCCAGGAGAAGACCAGCTTCACAAGAGGGAAACATCTTAGGCCCAAGTGACGTTGACGACTCCCCCCGCCAATCTCTTACGTATGATCGTGTCTTTTACGTTTCGTGGTCAGGAAAGAGCGATCAAAAGCGGTTCGGAGAAAAAGAAGCGGGAGCTGGAAATGAGGCAGCAGAGGGACAGGGCCTGCCAGAAAGTCAAACAGACAGACCCTGCACAATGATTCAACTTCCTTCTAACTTCTCACTTCCTCACTGGCTTGCACTTCTCCAAAGCTCTGAGAGAAATGTGGCTCAAATTAGAGTTTCCGCTCGCTGGGGAGGCTGAGAAACAGGAAAACAGAGGGAGTTGAGACAGACAGAGAGAGAGAGAGAGAGAGAGAGAGAGAGAGAGAGAGAGAGAGAGAAAGGAGACCAACAGCTCTCAGTTTACACAAGCAAAACATTTGTTAGCTCATCTCTATGTTCTTCTCATCCCTTTACACTCTGTGGATCAACAAGCAGGCCAGTCAGCGGACACACACTCACACAAGATACACACAGACAGGAGATACCACTCAGCAGTTACAAGGTGAGATTACAGCGAGGCCTTTTGAAAAAGAGTGTCGGTGTGGCTGTAAAGTATCCACGACTGACGGAGCTGCCGGGGTAATGACATTCCTCTGATAACCGAGTGAAGTGCAGGACATGGGAGTCCGGGCTCCATCAATCACCAGAGACCCCTTCCTCCTCTTCGCACAATGACTACAGTGTTCTACATGAGCACCCCGCGTCCCCTTCAACTGTAGCTCATGACCGGCGGTGGGGTGGAGGGGGAGACCCTCCCAGAACCAGTGAGCTCGCCCTGAGGGCAGCATAAAAGAAAACAGACTGTGTCTCCAGATATTCCTAAACAGGGTGGAGAGTGGGGTCTTCAAGCATGATAATGTAATCCACTAAGTTGTAAACCCACTCACTGGGACAAATGTAAGAAAAAAAAAAATGGGAGTAGGATTACTGTGTGTGTGTGTGTGTGTGTTTAAAAGAAAGAGACAGAATGATTGCTGAGGCAATTACAGGCTTGGGCTCAGCAGAAGGCTTTTCAAAAGCATATCCACCCAGTCTCTGCAGCCGCTCACACACACACACACACACACACACACACACAGCCTCCAAAGCTGTTAAAACAGCCTCTCACCCTCTCTCTGCCAGCACAACATGTTAGCACAAAAATCAGTTTCCGCCTGCTCTAAATATGACACATTCATTTGGCAAACTTCAAGCTGTAACTGACTTCTAACCAAAGTGAAAAATCAAACAAGGAAGACAGAAAAAAAAACAAAAAAAAAAAACTGACAACCGCTCTTGCACAGTTAAGAGAAGAAAAAAAAAGAGCCGCTCAAACTTCAGACAAAAGATTTCTACACCACTTGTAAGACAATGAAGAAGTCAGATCAACTTTAAGGAGCTACAGAAGACGAGGAAAGTTGAAAACTCACGAAAGAAATGTTTGAATAGGTTAGCCATGTCCATTTTGGGCTCGCTGTCTCTCCCTCTCTCTGTGTCTTCCCCGGCCCCTGCTCTCTTCCCACTGCAGCTGTAGAGTTATTCCATGTGAACACCCAGAGAGCTGGGCGGACTGCGGAGCAGGGCGGCCCACTCCTTGACCATGTGGTCAGGCTTAGCCAATGAGAGTGCGGGATAGAGAGGCCTCCAGTCCAGCTCTGGAAGGCAGAGCACAGAGGCCTCATGGAGAGGGGAAGAAGGAGGAGGAGGAAGAGGAGGAGGAGGAGGAGGGGGAGAGAGAGCTGAAACTCAGACTCAGAGAAAGAAAGAAGAGAGATACATGGAAAGTGAAGAAACTATTTCCTGAACATAAAGCAGCAGATTGCCATTTGAAAGAGGGGAATGTCCTAAAGAGAAATACCGGGATATGTGAGTGAGTCAGTGTCACATGACTGCAGTTGTTTGTAGAGACACACTCATAACTTTACAACAAACCCAGGAAACATGAGTCCTCAAACATAGAAACACACACACACTCATACAGCCAAACAGCCATCAGCAGACACATCACACACTCACATCACACACTCACGCATTCTTTCAAATGATGACACCACTCCACCCCCAGCAACCGGCCTGTTTAAGACAGGAAAAAAAAAAAAGAGGTGGATGTTTTTCCTCCTCCCTCATAATATATGAAATTGTGTTTCTCCCACTCACACATGTAACATAACCACCCACAATCTCACAGTTAAACCATCTTCAATCCCTTCATAGGTCATCAAATAAAGGTTAAGCATTTAACGAGGATTGTGTATTTTATGAACTCATGCTTTACATTACTCTGTGTTTTATTGGTGTGTTTGTTGTTATGTTTGTGCGTAAGTGAGACATGACGTGCAGTTGTGTCATTCGGCTGCAGCTGTTCACCTGAGCCATTCGATCAATGGGAGCAGTGACAGGTGGGAAGTCGTTGGGAGACTCATAAGTTGTAGTGCATGACATCAACACACACACACACCCCGAAAATACACACTACAGATAACAGACAGACAAATAAACGGCAAACACTTCAGGGCAAAACACACTGGACGGGCTTAAAGAGCAGGGTAGGAAATAAGTAAAAAAGAAAGTAATGAGTTGTACATTTTCAGATTATTTTAGTACACACGTCTCCTCTCACCACAACACACTAAAAAAAAAAACACACACTCGGCAGTTTACAGGAAGACACAGTTCACGTGTCCAACAGATAAGTGTTCTGCAAACAGTGCAGTGTGCGACGCAGCTGACGACACACTTCTGGTTAGAAGCGCCCTGAACACCCCCATCCTTTCACTTCTTTCTGCAAACCGGGGAGAAAAGCCTCTTCGTGTACACGGGCTTCCTCGCAGAGGTCACCCCACTCACAAACACGTCATCTTTACTTTTTCTGTCTGTCTCACAAGGGCAGTTTGATGCTAGTTTCAGGCTTTGTAGTCCAGCTTTCCAAAAGGACTACTAACCTATACCCCATCAATATCACGACCACATCGACCTGTAGCCTTTATCAAACACGTCGGCACAATTCAGAGGTCTGGGCAGGCCAAACGAACATGGTATAAAAAGTACACCAACAAATACAACGATGCCCTGCAGTGCAAACAGGTTGAAGGAAGCATCAAAATCTTAAGAGTACACCTTCATATTTTTTTTTTTGAAGGTACATGAGAGAAATTTATCAAGCAGTAAAACGAATGCCAAAGTCATCTGGCCGTGTCCCAGACTGGATGCCAGTGGTCAATGTGAGAATCACGAATTATCATGAAATCCTGTCATCATGAAGAATTAAGTTGAGACAAATGGAAACCTTGGCTTACATACACAGTTACATTTGGCTTGCTCCTGGCAGTACAAGGCCCCTGGCAAACAGCAGCGTCCAGAAATATGACTGTGGTGCTGACAGGGGAGACAACACCTGTGCTGTATCAAAACCTCCCGCTGTGTTTGCTTATACACAAACACAGAGAGACATTTAGACTTGCTAGCACAAAACAGACCAGTTTAAATGAAGACGTGAACGCCAAAAATAGACTTTGCTGCCTTACCCGGGAAAATGCTTAAAAATCGAAACCTTGCATCAGATGTGACACGACAGACACTTCAATCAGACAGTGAGGATTCAGTTTAAGTGCACTGTGAGAAGAAAGTTGCTGTGTGCATTTCAACCAATCAGACGTAACGCTGCGACCATCTTCCTGTGGTGCTCTAACGTATACCACAACAGTGTGGTCAAAAACAAACAGCCAGAGCGAGGGCTGAGATAAACTATGCTACTTTGTTTTGATTATGAAACCAATTATGTGTGAAACACAGCGCATGTCAGCCTGCAGCCAGAAAGATGCAGTAAGGGACCAGAGATATATAAATATTTAGAGTGCAAATATCTATGCAGCTTCAATGGGATATTACGAGATCCTCCGTAAAAATAAACAAGGTCGTGGGGAAACCGTAAACTTTAACATTGTTTCTGGTCATTGCCTGTTGAAGCACTCTGACTTAGAAACTGCAGAAACCATAAATGATGTTTTTTACCGAGTGTGTCTTTAAGGTTCTTGACAATAGAAGCTTTCCTGGCGCTGTTTTTTCTTTCCACATAGTTGGACGGCACAAAGCCCGTTTTGTTGGTGGCATTTCGAACCCTCCACCAGGACTTGGAGTCGTCGAGGAGCCAGAGGCGCTCGTTTTTCTTGATGTCCAGCTCCTGGTCCTGCTGGGCCATGTAGTCGAACTTGGCGATGACAATCACCTCTTCCGTCATCTTGTACCCGGTACACTGACAGAGACAGGAAGACAGAGGGAAGACACATCAGACTAAATCACAGACATGTATATAAAATGAACAAAGCTAATGTGACTACACCCATTGGTTTGAAGCCAGGAGTTTGGTGTTTGAATGTTGCTATGTTGGTTGACTGGAACCAGAAGTGACCATATTTGGGTAAGGAGGGAGGAGTGAGGAGGCGGGTCTTACTCTTGAACCCGAAGAAGCTACCCAATGTGTATGAGACTAGAGTTCAAGTCTGGTCTCACTGGAGATCAGGCCCCTCAATCAAACTAATCACATAACTAAATATTACTTAATTTGAAGCCTGTTATCTACTTATTTACGATTTTTTTTTTTGGACCAACTGATCACTGATGAGAAGAGTTGACTTTAACTAATGATGTCAGAATGATGAAAAACTTATTGAGTATTTCTTAATTGAAAATTATGATTTTTGAATTGAAGTCAATTGGAAACAGTGCTGCTTTTCCCATTTCTATGTATAATCCACAGGTAAAAAGAAACGTGACATTACACATAATTTCAAAATACTTAACAGACATTAAACATTAAATTCAGGACTAGTGTTGTCTTATGTGCAGCAGCAGCAGTAGTGACTTATTTATGACCCGTTTTCACAGAACGTCCCTTCAAGCTGACATATCTTGCCCAAGTATGAATCATGAGTATCTGTTTCCTGTGTCAGCTCAGACTTCAGACAAGTTTTATTTTCCCTACAACCGCGTCTGTTTGCTCCAGATGCAATTATTGTAGTAAATTTAGAAACTGGTTGGAAATAGAGAGTCCTACCTGTACTGCATCAAAGCTGAGAACTTCAATGGCTCTGATACTTCTGTTGACCTGGAAAAAAAAAGCAATAGAATTAGAAACGAAGACTTGCACACCATTTCTCGATAATAGTGGGAAACTTATTGTAGACGCGTGTTTATCTGCCTTGATTTTCAAAAGCATATAGTACTGTCCTAATAGTACATTCATGCCAAGATACAGACAATGCTATCCAAATACACTAAGGCCAGGCCAGACTCCTGTTGAAATGCCAGCAACTATTTCCACAGTTTAGTCTCTTTGGATATAATTTCCCTCCACCAATTGTATTCTTGAAATAACAGATGTAAATGACTTTTTTTTCAGAGTATAGAAGTAATCTCTTAGTATCTACATTCTTCAGAAATTTACACAGCGGATGATTTCCTCTCAGGAGCCATCCAACAATTGTCTTCTGTATTTGGCATCAAATGTGAAGCAGGGAGGAAGGCAAAGATTACTGTAATAGGGAAGTGAAGAAGAAGCAGAAGAAGCAGAAGAAGCAGAAGAAGAAGAAGGGCACTGTGCGTCAGCAGTGTGGCTCCACCGGGGAGAGAAGCACTCACAGAGCACTAATGATGTAGGATATTGTTTTAAATTTAGCCCTGGCTTATAAATATTCTTGTGTGTGCAGCCGATGCAAATGCTGTGCTGATGTGAACCGCATTACAAGCACCGCTCTATTGTTTGCGATGTTCCCCGGGCCATCTAAAATTATGATTTTGAACCACTGTGAAAACTTGTTCAACAAAGAGCACATTCACAACAACTGGTCTTATGACCCATGCAGCCATCAGCACAGTGAGGCTATGCTTAGGTTAATGCTGCAGATACGTGGGTCAGCAGTGACGGAGAGAGGCACTTCTGAAGCGGCTGCTTAGCTCCTCTGATGTCATGCGAGTGGATGGAGTTTCACCTTTTCCCCCCACCGGCCGACTTCAGGGACCAGACACTGACCTCATTGATAGAGAGCTCTTGGTTTTTATTGGAAGTGGCAGCAGTGTCTAGGTTTCAGCTACAGCTGGTCTTGAGATAGGCCCTGAACCTGATCTTAGGCAAACACAAGCAGAGGCGGCCAAGCTAACGTTCAGCATGATTAACTAAGAGGAGGAGAATAAACAATAAATAGTCATAAGCTGAGGACTGGGAAGTTTTCCAGGTTTACAAGAGAGAAAGTCAAGAGTCATGTCCTCCAAAAAAAAAAAAAAAAAAAACCCGACATTTTTCAGGTTTAATTTGGAAATCAGGAAATGATGCTGCCACATTGAGACTATAACAAGTTCAGATCCTGAAGTCGACATAAAGAAACTGTGTCAGTGACTCATGTAGCTCACATTAAAAATTTAAAAAGAGGGGGGACACCTGTGGTCTGGGCTGCATTTCCCCACACGGGGTGTTGTTGACTTAATTTACCGAAAAACATTCGGGTGTATGCTGTGGTTTGATCGTATGGCGTGTTATTGCCTGCTCCGTTTCCATCGTTAATTAAATTAATGAACACTGGGAGACGTTTCAGGGAGCGGCACAGAAAAACAAAGAGCTGATTTACTCTTCTCGAGTGCCTCTTTCACCAAGACAAAGGCAACAATCTCTCCACTCCCTGGGCTGGGCTGGATAGCTGTCTGCCAAAGAGGCAGACAAGTGCGTATATGTGCTACTTCTCCATTTACAACATCCCTCCTTCACAATCGTTTTTCCACTTTATATTCTTCCCTACCACTGCATGACAGAATCAGTGCAGGACTATCCCTTTTCCCAGCTATCTCCCCATTTCAAAAAGCACACTGCATCCCGGTCTTGCTCCTTTTTAGCTGCCCCCCCACACACACATCTAGGGTGGCTGAGCACTAAGTGCACATTACCATCGCAGTGACTTACGACGGTGCAGATGTGAGGGAGGATCAAAAAGTTAGGCGACAGATGCTCCGAGCTAATCGCGCAGCTGCAGGCTGAGCCAAGGCCAGTCGCAGCTACAAAGCCCTAAACACGAGGTCAGACAGGTCAAACTGCTCAAATGGTGTCACATTCACATTCTCCATTTACCCAGAATTAACAGGTAAGCCTAATCAATAACCAACCTACAGCGCACTATGATCTTATATAGAACGTCACTAAATCTTTATCTTTTGGGCTTTATTTGCTTTTCTCACACAAGAAATGTAAAAAAATTAACTTTTGAATACAAGCTAGTGTCACATTTTGAAAGACTTCACCACAAAGCTTCTCTGATTCTGTGATGACAAAACCAGATTATTGGACATAAGTGTGGGACTGGATTTTTGTTGCAAGTTCACATGGATGAGTAACATCTGCAGAAACATCTGTAGTTTGATGATTTTAAAGCAGAAAAAAGAAAAAAATCTGGAATTATTATTTTGCCTTTCAAGAAGTTACTCTCTGATTATTGAGAAAGGCATGTGGGGGAGAGAGGCCTATGCTGAATTGGAGGTATGAAGGGCAAAGGGCTGCTGATGTGGAAATATTTGGTGGAAAAGCTTGTCAAATCCAATGTTGTAATGAATCACTGCTCCCAGTCAAATAGCCTGTGACCTTCATAATAAGCAAGTAGTTGTATAGATGTTGTGAAGAAGCCAAGAACTACTGGAAATAACATGGGTACCAGACATAAAGCAAAAAAACAGGATCTTTATGCATAAGCCTTTGTGGTCATCAACAAGGGCTCCCAGACTGCATGGGATGGTGGAGAGGTGGTCAGATCTGCTGCTCTGTGGTCACTGCAGGGTTTTCCCTACTCACTTTTTCTGGTACCATTCCTCCCTCACAGCGTTTAAAACTAATCTGCTGACAAAAAGAAAAATACCAGAATGTCCATGTTCATTTTCTTTTGTATTAATACCATAGAAAGTATGGAAAAGTAGATGAGGAAACAAGGTCTCAAACATAAGGCCAATGCCCAAGTGCAAAACTTTGCAATACTCCTGACGGCCACTAGATGCTGGTTCCAAAAAACTCCAGCTCTGATTGACTTCAATTCCAAAATGGTCATTTTCAAAGAGACTCAAATCTCCTAGGACCTAGGAAATATGGTCAGTTCTGGCTCCAAACAGCCAACATGGTGATTTCCTGGCTTCAAAATGTGAGCTCACAAACCAACGGGTGAAACCCCGTTAGCTTTGTTCATTCTATATGCTGGCTATGAGTGCACCTAATAATCTTTTTTTAATCAAATAAAAGTCTGTCAAATCATTGTTTTGTCTACAAACTGTCAGGAAAATATCAAAAGTATATCTCACAGCTCCCTAGATCTCAAGACAACATCCTCCTCTTCCTTGTTTTATATACTGTATTTTCCGGACTATAAGCTGCTACTTTTTTCCAACGCTTTGAACCCTGCGGCTTAAACACTGGTGTGGCTCATGTATCGGCGGCACGAAGCTCGTTGGCTTTTTACAAGCTAGCAAGCTCCGTGCCACCGATACATTTAGCCTCGTCACATCAGACCCGGTCAGAGTGGACCACATGAAACTGTTCGACTAAATTCAATAGCGATTTATAGACAGGTGTGCTCTATAGTCTGGAAAATACGGTAACTCATCTGTTATTTAAGGTTAAGGGCTACTTTCAGTGATGGTGGTTGTCACAGTTGGCTAGCTGCAGTGAGATGCCGCACTTCTGGCTCACTCCAAGAAAACATGGCCACAGCCAAATGCCAAACTCTAAGTTTTGAAATGACAATTCACAAACCAACGGGTGACATCACTGTGGCTGCTTCCGCCATTTATATTCAGTCTAGGCACTCACAAAAAGGAAACTGCAAACTGGCACAACACTAACCTGAGACTTTAAAAGAGAATCAGCCTTTGGGAAAGTGATTAGGTCACTGTGGCTCTGCCAAACCCTGCAGCCCGGTCAGAGCGGCCAAGGCCCCAGCAAAGGACCAGCTGTTCTGATTACCGCTGCCAAGTGCCAGATTAAAAGCACACCGCCTCTGTTTGGGCCCCAGAGCTCTCTGGGTGCTCTGCAGCAATATGTTCAGCTACATTTAAGGAATCCAGGGTAAAAATGTGACAGAGTGTGGACCACTGGTGAACGTTCAGTGCCCCACAGGGGCAGCAATACAGGCTAACCTGACAGATATTTCTATTGTTGCTGTTGATAATCTAATGCAACAATGTTCCAGTGTCCTCTCCCTCCCTCTCTGTGTTCTCTGCTCTCCTGTTTTTTCATCCTTGTCCGCTCACTGTGTTGTCTCTGCCACCACCATGGTTATAATTACCCTGACAACTGGAAATATGGTCGTTGGATCTGACACGACCATTTTCACTTTAATTGCTGTTTAGATGCCAGAAGTGCCTTTCTTCATGCAGTGCAGTGTGATAAGTAGGGGGGTGGGAGGGGACTTGTGCATGTACAGCCCCAACCACACAACTTATCAGCATGGAGATGAGTTGAAGCATCAGCTGGAACACATATACACACGGTCGGTGTGCAGGGCCTCAGGGTAACTCACAACGGAGCTCCTGTGTATGATTTGAAATGACAGGTTGATGGATGGCAGCCCACGTTTGGCATTTGACATTTCTCTAGCCCACTTTATTTATTCAGATGTAGGGAAATATTTTTGAGTTTTCATTTTATCTAAAAATAATAAAAATGAATCAAAAGCAATGATCCAATGAATTCATTTAAACACTGGGGCCAGATTAACCTGTTTGACACAACATTTTTCAGAGTTTGACATTTGGTGTCACCATGTTTTTTTGTTGTTGTTGTTTTTTTGGTGCCAGAACTTACCAAGAGGGAGGAGCTGGTGAGAGGGGTGGATCTGTGTCCTCTCACCCACCTGTCACTCAAAGTAGTCATAATTATGTATGACTTTAACATCATTTATACTGGTATGTTGTACAAAATTCAGCTTCCAAAATTTGCCACATAAACAAAAACATTTTTGTATCAGGCAGTAATCATGTTTATTCCTGTAAAGTTGGGAATTTTAATATGATAAAATCAATTTGACATAAGCCTGGTAAAGAAAATCTGTCACTTTTCATATTGATTCAGAAATAAATACATTAATAGCACTTTATTTCTATTTTCCTCTCTTTGATAAGTTTAATTAGTCTCATTTCAGTCTCGTTTTGTTGAGTGGAGTAGATCAAAACATTAAATTGCTACTTTTTTCCTCACATCCCACAAGATGTAAACATGACAAACTGACTCCAGTTGGTCACAAACGACTGTGGGGTGAACACTTTCATTCTGGTGAGTGTAAACATCTGTAAATCACTCACATAACTGTAAACAGTCTCAGTTTAAATGAGTCTTTGTTGATTCTAATGTCAATTGATATAATCTTGGGAAGGTATCACAACTTTTTTTTGGTTTAAATTGTCAGAGACTATTTTGATTGGAGAGGTCATGATGTGTGTGGAATTAATATCATTATTAATATGTTTCTATGTGAAATGAAAAAATGTATTTCAATATAGAACTTTTTAGGTTATAAAATTTTTCTCAAGAGTTCTGCAGTGCCAATGGTCATAATCCTCCTGTTTCATGCTAAATATTATGGAATAATTAAACCATTTTATAAAGAGGAGATACCATCCAAGCCAGCAGTACAGCTTTACTCGGGTCATTTACCCATCTGTGAGGGAGGGCACGTGACCACCCCCAACTGTCAGTTTATCCTTATAATGAAAGTGATCTGTGATATTCAACTGTTGATAACACCCTGGCCACTGCCATGATATAAATGTATTAGTAGAGCTCTTCCTATCACACATTTGTGCATGTGTGGAAGTAGATCCAGGTAAACAATAACATGAAACTCTCCTTTATTTATTTAGTATATGTAGTTATACTTTCACCTGTAAGGACTGCAGGGAGGTGAAGCCTGTCCTAGAGGGTGAGAGGCAGAGTACACACAAGACAGGTCTCTGGAACGACAGCAGACAAAAGGTGAAGGGTCAACAAATGTACAGGTTTTGGGTAAGATTTCAGTTTCAAACTCAACTTGATTGATGCCCTGTTATTAAAGTTTTTACATGACTCTATATGCTCCGTTTAGCTTCCACTACTTGCAGCCTTAATTGAGTCTTAATTGAAAATTTAGATTTTGGTCTTGTCATAGCTATAAACATATTTAAAATGCATGAAAGTTTGATGGGTGTCAGGTTGCCAATTTCCTTCACTCTTCCACACCAAAGCAGACTGGCCGAGGAGTTAATGAGAGTCACCCTCGGACAGGAGCAGGTGAGGTAATGTTGGATAATGCTTGCTTTGTAGCTAGACAGACATGATCTCGATGCTGTTAACGATGACACACAACTACAAGTTCACAGGCCGCAGCTGATCTACTCCTCGTGTGGAAATAAATGTGATGGTGTACATGCGATTGATGACGTAAGGGTGGTGAACATGGCTTCCCATAAACCATTAAGATGAAAAGAAATGCTTTCAGTTCCTCTTTATCCTGCTCCTTCTGGATGGATTGATGTCATTTCAAGTGATCACATCACTGCAATCACATGCAAACCATCTGTTCCTGTGTATCATCAGAGGTCTGTGTGAAGGGGTCAGGCCGTCAGGTCCTGTTATGTAACAACAGAACAAATCAGAAGAACAGGAATTAAAGCAAACACTGAGCTGCACAGTTCATGTAAACAAAGGTAATATCCATACAATCTCATTTATCCTTTGGATTGATTTAAGGGAGATTTCTCTCTCTGACCTCCTGCATAGTGCTTCGGTCAAACTCTGACACTGCAGCATATGTTCAACTTCATTTATTTTAATGTGCAGACAAAAGTTTAGTGTAACTAACTCACTGCAAGCACATGCAGCACATCAGTGTATTAAGAAATTATTTTAATTTTCTGAGACATAAGGCTGGTATGACTGATGAAAATACTGTCAGTGGTCTCTTTTGTACCATAAGAAACAAAGATTCAATATTATTCCAAAATTAATCAACTTAACTTGAAATAACTTAAATATTTTGCTGTCCATAAAAATATCTCCTGTCAAAATTACACAAATTCAAAATATGAACATGCTGCAAAAATCCCTGGAAATATAAAGAAAAACTGTGATTTTAAGTAAAAGTTAAAATAATAAATCAAAACATTCCTTTTTTGTTCGTATGCTATTTTGTCAGAGCGGGATACTTGGCATCTTTTCTTGATGTTTGGGGTTCTGTGTTGTACTGCAGGTGTTCATCAGCACGACGACTCCTGCATGATGTGATAATCTTCATCACAGAGAGTAGCCTCTCACACCAAACCAAACATACATGAAATCCAAGCTGCATGCAGATGGAGCTGGGGCAATGCTTCAGGAATGAAGCAAGTGAAACTGTGCAAAGTGAACTGTGAAAAGTGTCGTGCTTTGCCTTTAGTTTCCCATTACACTGCAGCTCTATCAGCTCAATCTGAATCTGCACAGATGCAGTTCCACGTCAATGACAAACACGTTGTGAAGCAACTCGAATTAACTTTTCAGTGTTTCAAAGTCACCAAAGCACCGTGCAAAGTGACTGTATCAGGTCAGGTCAGAGGTCATGGGGGAAGCACTGAGAAATTTTGCTAATTATTTTAGTTCCACAACTACAGAGATTTGATTTATTAATTTCCTTATTTTTTATACTATTTTATTTTCATATTTCATTTTATTCAATTTATTTAATTTTACTTGCATTTTTATGTTTTATTTTATTCAATGTATTGGATTTTATTTTCACATTTTGTTTTATTCAATTATTATTATTATTTTTATTTTAATTTATGAGGTATTTTGTTTCATTTTACTGGCAAAACTTCAGCAGACCTCCGGGGCCTCTTTATAGTTATTTCATTTATATTTATTTCATTTCACAATGTCATTAGACTTAGTCAGTAGGTACTGAGGGTAGCTCTTTGTAGTTATTTTATTTTCAGGCGTTCAACCTATCTATTGGTTTTAAAGTATTTGACATGTTTCATGTAAACACTTGTTCGTTGGTTTTCAATCAGTTTGTCTGAAATGTAAAATGGGGCCATCAGCTGGTGAATCATCAGAACGCATCTTTCTGTCGAAAACCATCATATATCAATGATTTCAGGTATAAGTTACGTGTCAAAATCTAAATGAAACTCAATACACTGACATTTTGGATGTAATAATATTTTTGTTTCATGTTTATTTAGTTTTATTACACATGTATTTCTTCATTTATATTTTTATATTCTTCTTCGACTTTTCTGCTCTGACAACAGAATTTCCCCAGTATGGGATCAATACACTTTTACCTTGTCTTCATTCATTCATTAACTCATCTTGTATACCTGCTTATCCAATCGTATCTTACTCGAGTTCCTCTTTCAACGTTTCACTATCACGGAACTAAACGTCACTGTCCTCTGCTGCCGGCCGGAGCTTCACAGTGAGACACCTGGCGGAAGTAAACAAGAAACAGGCGCTAATAGCGTTAGCTTACGTGTGTGGTTGAACACGGTTGTGTTGTGGACTCCCAGAGAAAAGTTTGAGTTGTAGAAGTAAAAATGTCTTCAGTTGAGTGTTTGAGACAGTTTGTCAGCGAGAGAATAACTGCTGCAGCTGAGGAAATATTCACAGAGTTTGTAAAAACTATCGTCCAGTACGAGGAAGAGATCGATCGTCAGCGCAGACTGCTTGGTATCACCTCCAAACCTCAAATACAGTCACACGCAATAGGTATGTCCAACTACAATGTGACTCATGCAGGATCCGAATCAGAGCTCTACGTTACATTTGTTTTTAGGGGGACACACGAGAACTTCAGCTGCTGTGACATGTTTATTTAAATAAAGCGAGTTCATCTGGTTTGAAAACAAGGAACATTTAGCATGAATTATCCAGTGTGTAAAACCCAGGCAAACTGAGTGATGTGGAAGAGTCCCGCATAGTTTGGAAACATGACTTGTGTAGTGTGCCCCCCCACGATGACACTTTACTAATGAATATTCAAGTTTAATGGCAGTAAATCCTTAATTTCACCGTAAGAACTGGGGAATACCAAAAACAGTGTCTAAGCTAAATGCCATACTCTTACAACCGTGTAGAAAACCTAGCTTAATGCAGCGTTTACAACAAATTCAAATAACTCACTGTGGCAAAAATAAATAAATAAATGTACAACTTTGTTACATATGATGTTCAAATAGTACTTTCTTTACACAATAAATATACCTGTCAAGGGGGCTGCTAGGTACAAAATATGTTAATTCATTCTGTGTCGACTTTTCCTTCACTATCTTTTCATTGTTGTTAAACTAACTTCCGCTCAAAGTTAGAACAGGAAATAGGGTCTTCCAAATAAAAGCATTAAATAAAATCCGGAAGTTAACCTTAGCTGATTGTAAACAAGGCAGTTAGCATCAAAATAAATACTACTGTAGTTATCTTTATCAAATAAAGATGTGTACTTAGTGCTATGTACAACATGTATTTTGGAGCTGACAAGAAGCACACAAACTCACAGTGGACAGGTTAACATGTTGATGAGGCTAACTGACAAACCTAACGCTGCTGCATGGAACAGCAGGAAAGCTAGTGAGTGAATGAGGCTATCAGCCATGTGTTTGGGGGTTTGGATTTTCAGTAAGGAGTGAGTTCCTTCTCACAACCTAAGTGGTTCAGTTCAACCTGAGTTCAGCTCATGTTTCATGCAGGTAAAATGGGCATTTTATCATCAGCAGGGAACGCAGTAGTACATTACCACCACCATCAGGAGCCAAACAGTGAGCAGCTCCTCTCTTCTCTCTCTCCTGTACAGAGCCAGGCTCAGGAACGAAGCAGCTTTATGTTGATTCAGTGTAGGTTTCAATTTGAAGAGATATTGGAGCACAAAATATCAGTGCGACTCACTACAGCTGTTGAAGAAGTGTTCTCAGTGTTTGTAAAAACTGTGGTCCAGTACAAGGAAGAAATCAATAGTCAGAACAGAACAGATCTCTTATTGGCCGTCGGAGTGTTAAATAAAAGGCGGATGCCGATGTGGATCACAAAGCCGAATATCGGCCCAGCTGATAATCGGTCTATTACTACTTTGAATTTCAGTCACATTTGAGAGCGACATGTTCAAACTGTAGAATCCTGCTGATTGTTCAAAGTAGAATATATTTTCTCAGATGGGTTTTTCTACCATCTGGTTGGTAACCTTTATCTTGTGTCTCTTTGTCCCTGCAGACCTCCAACAGCAACATGTCTGTAAGGAGAAGGAGGTTCTCACTGACCAGCAGCTCAGTGACCAGAAGAGGAACTCCAGTCTGGACCAGGAGGAACCAGAACAACCTCCACAGATGAAAGAGGAACAGGAGGAACCAGAACTTCCCCAGATAAAAGAGGAACAGGAGGAACTGTGCACCACTCAGGAGGGAGAGCAGCTTGGACTGAAGCAGGAGACGGATATCTTTATGGTGACTGTTTCTAAAGAGGAATGTGACCACAGTGAACCAGAACCAGTTCAAAAGAGTGAGCAGCTCCTCTCTCCCATCTCTCCTGTTTCTGAGAGCCAAGATCAGAAAGGCAGTGAGCATAATTACTCAGGAAGTCATAGTAACCGTGTAGAAAAATTTTCCATGTCAGAGAGTCAGTGTGAGACTGCCCCAGGTAAAAAGGCTGCAAAATGCGACTTTTGTGGAAAAACATTTAAGTTAAAATACACATTGAAGCGACATTTGAGAACCCACACAGGGGAAAAGCCGTTTTCTTGTAAAACATGTGGGAGGAAGTTTACCAACAGTGGTAGTTACACTGTCCACATGAGAACCCACACAGGTGAGAAGCCTTATTCTTGTAAAATATGTGGGAAGACTTTCACCAACAGCGGTGATGTAAATGTCCACATGAGAACACACACAGGTGAGAAGCCTTATTGTTGTGAAACTTGTGGTAAAACTTTCAGTCAGAGTAGTGCTTTGATTGGCCACAAAAGAACTCACACAGGTGAGAAGCCATATTGTTGTGAAACATGTGGTAAGAATTTCACCCGGAGTAGTAGTTTGAATAAACACAAGAGAATCCACACAGGTCAGAAACCTTATTTTTCTGAAACAGTTGTACTTTGACTGGCCACATGACAACCCACACAGGTGAGAAGCCTTATTTTTTTTGTAGCATGGGGTAAGACTTTCAAACAGCATCTCATCTTGCTGGAGAGAGTGTGGAGAAAAGAATGCCAATTACAGCCACAGTTTTGGTACTGGCTTCAGCATAATTTGGAAAGTCAAAATGTCAAAACGTGGTCAGAATTTCTGAGTAGTCATGTGACTGTCCACATGAGAACCCACATACACTTCACTACGTAATCCACACAGGTGAGGAGCCTTAGTCTTGTAAAACTTGTGGGAAACAATTTGTTGACTTTTCAAACTTGAAAAATTTTGTCTGTACAAGTTAAAAGTTTTCAGCTTTCAATTATCTTTAGATTGCTCCAACAACAATCCTGTGACTTCACTTCTCGCTACACTGTAGAAGACTGAGTCTAACTATACTCAGGTTTCTTATGATCAGACCTTTGTTTTTTCCCACCTTGACAGTCTTGGCTTTACTCTGCTACCTTTCTCAGAAGTGTCTCGTGATGTTGCAGTGACGTGTCTGGTCAGCTGATTTACACAGATTTTGATGCTGTCTTCCTCCTTGGAGCAGCAGGATGACAGCACCATTTGCAGTCCCACTTCTTCAGAACTGTAAGAAACCTTTGTACGAGCTTATCAGAAGACCTAATGAACCTAATCGTATTAGATTGAGTCTAAAGCCGCTTTTCCACTACATGGGGCATCTCGCCTCGCCTTGCATTGGTTGTGTTTCCATGACAGAGAATAGTCCCTCCTCCTCCTCCTCCTCCTCCTCCTTGTAGCTGGTGGTCAGGTGAAGGAGGAGAAAGTTGATCTTCAGTAATGTTCAGAATTCTACTGTTGTGGTGTCACAGAAAGCAGTTTGAGGATTGACTCAAACAAGTAGTGACTCAAAAATTGACTCACCTCTTATACTATAATTCTCTGTCTGTTTTTATTCTTTACATTGACTGTTTGAGTAGGATGTGAACACTGATGTTGGAGCTGGGAAACGTGCTTGTGCTGTTGGTCACTGAAGTCATTTCTTACTTGTTTACAGCAGGTTCTTTCATTTTATGCATGAAACAAACAAAGTTGTAGCAGATGTTTTGAATGATACTTTTTATTAATAAATCTTCTTTTGCCAAAGACTTTGAATATTTCTTTCAGTGTAGAGATGTAACGTTCGCAAACGATTTGAGTCTTTTGAATGGCTCTTTTAAGTGAACAATAGGAACTGATTCACAGTTGTGAGCCGTTCTTATATCCAAATTGCCCACACTGCCTTCACGTGGACTAATGACATCACCGAGTCTGAGTTGTCCACAGCATGATCCATTCATGTGAACGCAGCCCTATATACACAGCTGACTTAGGGGAGGAGATATTAGTGAACGCTGCCTGACTGGACTGAAGACATTTGCTGCTGCATCAGGAGGAGGAGATAAAGTCGTGTAGTGAACCCCAGTGTTTAAGCTTACTGATGTTTTTTAAAAGAGTAATTTATGTTTAGCCCTTAAGACAATACAGTAACATAAATGAGTTCTTAGAAAAGTACAAATTAGCTGAGTGTAAAGTAAATATATGTACAAAACATAACAAAATAAACAATACCTTATTCCCCTTCCAGCTCTGACTTTCATTGATTCATCATTGTTTCACTTCAAACGTTTAGCACATGTCTGCAACAGATTCAGTATACACAGAAATGAAAAATGTTGTTTTAACACAGAACTGGGTCAATATTGGACTGAACTACATGTTGGGTTAATTTAACCCTAAGATGTGAGTTGTTTCACCCCTACATTTGTAGTCTTTATTCAAATTTTGATTGTTTTTACCCAAGATTTCATTGTTTATACCCCAAATTTATTAGGTTTTATTCAGCATTTTATTGTTTTTTAGGTAAGAGGTGAGTCCACACAACTCACCTCGTTTATACCACTTTTATCATTTAAATGGTTTTAATGATTTAAAAATTATTTCCAAGGTGGTGGCACGTACGCACACAGTGGCTCAGGGCTCTCGGCTTTTAGTCAGTTTTGTTGTTTGTTTTGTTTGTGTTTTTGTCATTGTTCCAGTAACTGGGAGCACTAGGTCAGTATGGCAGGGTTGAACTATTTAACATTGAAAAAAAACTGCCAACTTTATGCATCGCCTAAGCCGGACTTCGAACCACCAGATATCCAGTGGACCACGGTGGCTTTTATAATGTAATATACACGGTTATTCCTTCTCCTCCTCTACTAGTAGTCTACTACTACTACTACTACTACTACCACTACAACATTCGAGACAGAAACAGATCAAGAAATTATCAAATATGAAGAACATCAAAACAACAAGGAAAATAGTATGTTAAAAAAAAACAACCCAACAACACAACTTTATTTATAAAAACAACCAGATGATAGAAAACAGCTGGAACCTGAAAGAACATCCAAAACTTCATGTAATTAGGTGTTTATGTATATATGTCTATGGTCAACTCTGCAGGATGCAGCCCCTGAATTGGGATACAGACATTGTTTCCTCCTCCTGCAGGATAATTAGCCTATTGTTTAGATAAAGTGGATTTATCTCTGAAAGGAAAAAAAAAAATTGGCAATACATCAGTTTTTCAGGAAGAAAAATAAATAGTTGCTTCAATGTAAAATAATGTATTACTTATAAAACAAATTAAGCAGTAAAGTCATTCCATTACTTTCTTGAAGGAGTAATGAATATAGGTAACTGCAACTCACCTGCTGAGTATTTTGCTTACAGTGACGTGCAGTCAGGGGAGGCAGGTGTCATGATGGAAAAAAAATAATATGGTTATATTAATCCAATGATTATACTATGAAATTATTTTCCATTTAACTTCACTAGGTTTAGATTATTTTTATTCAAAATCGCTGAATTTTAACATTTACTGTTCAAATTCTGAGAAGAGACGTGTGGTGAACCTCACCATTGCGCAATGACTCAGCTGAGCTAACTGTAGTGTCATGCTATGTATTGAGACCATATTGCTATCTGTCTGTATGTCGCTATTAAAATGTTCAAACACTTTTGCTATATGAACTAAATTTCCATAGTTAAGCTGATGTAATGTACAGTGTTTTTTGTCAACAACTGTATGTGTAACGTGTTTCTTTTTCATGAAGCGGCTGTGAAGAGGCAGTAGGTGAGGCACGCAGTTCCCCTGCCTCACGGTAGGGGGCACTAGTGATCTCAGAGATCCTTCTTGCAACTTCTCGGCTGCAGAATAAGTGACAGCAAGCCACGATTTACAGTTAGCAAGTCAAGTGCAGCCATCCATTTATGTTCGGTCAAGGTAAGCCCATAATGTTTTTTTTTCTATTATTATTATTAAATGCGCTTTTTTGTGTGCTACAGTTTGTATGTGTATAGAATACTGATTTGGGGGCGCCCAGATAGCTGTGTGTGCTGCGCATTTGACCCACAAACAGGGGTATAGTCCCCAAATGCAGCAGCTTGAGTCCAGCCCATGGCTATTTGCTACATGTCTTTCCCTGCTCCCTCTGTTTCCTGTCCCACTAATTCAGTCAGAACTAGTTGTTGACCACTTCTAGAAACTTTACCATGTTGAACACTGAACCAAAAAGAAGTAGAGAGGGAATCTTGTGTGATTTCACTGATGCATCCCTCTTCACATCTCATCCTTTTTATTCTCAAAGGCTGAATGATTTGCGAATAATATTGTACACAGATGAAATTGAAATATGTAACCCCTGAGGATCACATGCTTCTGCAAATAAAGTGCTTATGTTTTATTATAGTTTAGATAATATTGATCCAAAATTTTGTTCAAACTTGGCTGCAATGAGACTCCATGGTATTGCCAAGGTAAAAGACATTTCTCAGGTGGGAGTTGATGCTGTATTAAAAAGAATTCTGCAAGATCTAACACTGCTCTACAATGGTGTAAGGATTGAAATGCCAAATGGGGAAACTGAGTTGTTCAGTGCTATGATACCCATATGTGGAGGCACACTTGCCCAGCATGAGCTTGCTGGCTTTAAAGAAGGTGTTGGTTTTGCCTACAGTAAATGTAGACACTGTGGATGCATGTCTGAGGATATGCAAAGTAATTTTGTGGAGAACAATTTGTTGAGAGAACTTTGGAAAAACACATCAGACAGTGCCATGCAATAGAAAAAGCAAGATAACTTGAAAGCATCGCTCAAACCAGCAGACTAATTGATGTTCCTGCATTTGACCTAATCAAACAAACCTCACAGGACATGATGCATGTTGTTTTTGAAGGTGTTGCACCTATGGAAGTTAACCTTCTATTGAAACACCTTGTTCTATCAGGACATGTAGAATTAGATGAGTCAATTCAGCCATGAAAATTTTCCTTATTCGCCTCTTGATATACGGGATAAGCCTTGCCCTGTTAGTGTCAGCACTTTAGCAGCTAATGACAACAGATTGAAACAGTTTTGTGGGCAAATTTTAATACTTAAAAATACTACCTTTTGTTTTGAATGATATGAACAATGTGTATGTTACATTCCCATTATTATTCCCATTATTTCTTTACAAACTCTATTACAGCTGAATTGTATAACCAAGCAAGACATGCATTAGTTCAAACTTTTTCCAGAAGCTAATGTAGTATCCAAGCAGCATTGCATGTTGCATCTTCCTAGTCTGATCATATCCATTGGTACTTCAGTAAGGAGTATGTGTAATTTCTGCAATTTAAGGCAAAGCACAGTTATTTTAAGCAGTGGGCTTCTAAGTTAAGTTTTAAAAATGTTTGTAAATCACTTGCTAACCACAATCAGTTCCTTGATTATTGTCAGAGTGAAATAGACACTGAGCATCTGTTTTTTTTCTAATGAAAGACAATCAAGGCCTGTCTCAGCTGTCATAAATACTGAATATGTTATGAGAAAAGTCAAAGATATTCTGTTGTCTCAATGAAATGGTATAACTTCAATGGCAGTATGTACTTCAGTGGAAAGTGGATTTATGATTGGGGTCAGTGTCCTGAAATTAGAATCTGATGACTACCTAAATGTTATGGTTTCCCCAGACAGCTGGAAAACAGGAAAACCAGAACATAAATATGTGATGCCACGCAAGAATCTAAATTCCAAGGAACTCTAAATTTATTGAGAAATGAAGACACCCAAAATGTACAACCAAACAAATAAACCCCGAAACCAAAAGAACAAAGTGGGGAGGACACCAAGCCAACCACGCAATGGGCCGCCGACCCGGCATCTCCCCACCTAAACTAAACCTATAATTCAAAAACCTACAACTAAGAAAACAAAAGAGGCAAAAACAGGACTACTGGCAATCTCCAGCCTGAACTAACAAAACAAACTAAACTAATACACCTCCAGAAATCTCAAACATGCTGGGGAATCAGACAAAGGGAAGACAAAAAACCCCATTAACGGAAAGGAAAAAGCAAAAGAATCCAACAGACGTGTGCATCAAAAGCAGTGTGTCAGCCTCACTGTCAGGAAGCCCACCACCTTTTTAATCTCCTTTTATCTGCACACCAAGTATCTTCAGGTGTGCAGCGGCCAGAAGGAGGAAGTGCCAAAAGGAGGGAAAGTGAGAGGCAGCAGCAGCACTGAGCACCTAAAATATCTAAAACCGTTTTGTACACACGCTCAAATTGCTCCACATTAAGTGTGCTAATTACACAAGTGTCCTTGTTGTTTTCAGTATCATGCAGCTTAAAGTGTGGAAGCAGATCTGTAGATAGGGTGAGAAAATCTCCTGCCTGTGAGGTGCCTGGAGGCTTGTTGTGGCTTACAGTCCTTTGATGAGCTCAAGGTGGAAAGCGAGGGAGCGAAGTCAGATGGGAGAGAGAGTGCATGTTCGAGCAATGCTGATTCCCATCGGGCCTCACGGAGCAGCATCCACCACTGAGCACTGAGAGCTCATGCAGATGAAGCTGGGTGCAGCAACAGTAGAGGGCATCAATGTTTAATGGTCTGCTTTACAAAGAGCCGACACACATATGTTGCCATGTGGTAAATTAAATGGGAGATGGAGGATGTCATATACAGTTTATTCTTGACACTGTCGATGGAAAATAAGCAGAGCAGTGCACACTGCACTGTCATGTCTCCTACTCTGTGAAAACTCAAACTGATTGTGTTCAAGGTTGTTTCTCACTTGTCTTTATATCATGCTCTGCTGTGAGATGACATACTGATTGCTGTCAACATCACTCATCCAACATGGCTCATTAACGATGCTGATAGCCCCTGGTGTTTACATTGCTCATTAACACTGTTAATTATGCAAAGAAGAAGGACTGCATTTCCTCATCGTCATTCTAAAAGCCATGTTTTACATGAATATTTACTCTGGGAACTTCATATTCCAATTATTTCTGTTTCTGATTGCAAATACATGAGTTCAACACATGAAAAAACATCCAGAAATCCCAACAACTTACAGTGGGTGAATGTTTTAACAAGACAGTGCTGCTGTTTCACCACAAGAGAGCATCAGTACAGCTGGATTATACCTTTGCGGAGGTTTGTGCTCTCTAAGTGCTGTCTAGTTATGAAATTAACAAATTTCTCAGTATGACCATTACCTAAAATAACACACGTCTGTGATGATGAAAGTAATATCTACCACACACTGATGGAAATATGAATAGTTTTGCAGGTGTTTAATCCTTTGGACTATTTGACATATTGACTTGATGATGGTGCATGAATATCTAAACCAAAAGTCATCACAATAGGTGGCAAAACAATACAATCAATACCAAAAAAAAAAAAGTCAATCAATAGTTGGGTATTGAGTGAAATTAATTCTCTGGACCAGTGGTCTCAAACTTGAGTGCCACACCTGCCCCACGAGACAACTGTGGATTAATTTCAAAGTGTTTTTTCTAATTTTTGCCACATCTTTTGACTTGTATTTTAGTGTTGTAGCAAGGTAGAAACTTCACACTGCATTTTGATTATTCAGGACTGACAGTATGCAGATCTGGAACCAAAAGTTCACCAGCATTTTAAAGAGTAGTTAATAAATGGTAAAACAATCAATTGATTATTTTAGCATTACTTTACCAAATATATAAGCAGTGAATGAGGTACAATAGAAAGTAGTGAAAGATGTATTTCCCAGCAAACCTCTTTAAAGGGGAATGTGATGAGGCAGTTGAGGCCAGTGGTAAGTGATCTAAAAGCAGCAAAGCCGTTTCCTAAAGGACAGCAAATACCCTCTGTCCACCAAAAGTGGCTGTAGTCCAAAACGCCATGGGATAAACCGGTTGGAATAACCACAGATGGTGTGTCGACTATGACAGGAAACACAATGGACTGGTGGCATTAGTTCAGAAAAAGCCAGAGGGAGTAAATGCCAGTCCTGCTATCATTCTGCACGACAGTATGAGCAGGGGCAGCATTCAAGAGGTTCTTTGACTTGAGAGAACAAGCTTTTATGAAGGAGGAAAGACTGCATGCATTCAAAGTGACATCCCAAAGGAGCTCAACACGCTCACTCTACAGCTGCAAGGCCCAAACTAACCTGTCATCATCGCTTTTGACAGTGCAAAAGCCAGAAAACTGAGATTATATAAAAAATCTTAGCCACAAACTGCAATATTTGAAGGATAAAATGTGGATCTAAGTTCTCCAGTGTTTTTTCCCACTGATCTTGAAAATAATACCTGTTTTCAGGAGATGGGTGAAGGGTGCCAAGCTTATGACCTTACACTGTCCGTGGAGATTCTCAGTGATCTGGTGGTCGGTCTGAAAATCATTTTATCATTAGGTAAATATTAAGCTTCAAGAAGAGGGGCACATATAATGACAACGGCAAGTATTTTGTCATAAAATGAAGGATTAGAAAACTTTGATCTAATTATGGTAGTAGATGTAACATCATGGGATAAAAGACTTACATATTATTACAACATTAACATTAATTATATTAGATAACTCCAGTAACATTAGATAACTGCAGTGGATTCTTTATAAAGTTAAGTTTGGTTTTTTTTTAATCCAAAGTGTTGTGCCTCGAAATGCCTTGCTGTCTCAGATGCAGCCAGGTAGTTGAGTACAGTCTGGCTACTTAATGGGAACCACTGAAACTGTTCTCCACTATGAACTTGCACACAGATGCTCACTGACTGATGTCCTTCTCTAGGCTATTCTGTTCACTGCCAGCTCAGCTCACCTGGTTCAGCAGAAGCGCTGCCAGGTGTCTGGCAGCGCTAGTAGCACACCTTGGATAAAATGTACTTAAATTATTTGACACACTTGAAATTTATAGTTGAAAATAGAAAAATCACAGTTTTTTTTTACAGGCTGTGACTAGAAGTGGTCTGTAGAAGAGAAGAGACCCCTGCTGTGGACATTTCCACCTGGTCCAAAGTGGTGGACTGATCCGCCTGAAATGTTGTTACTTAAATTTGATGGGACATTTTTAGAGTGCAGTAACATCTCTGACCTTGACTGTATTATTAGTGACTTCATCCACTGTGTTTTAGCAGGACTGCATCTTCAATACATCCTCGTCTGAATTAATTATCTGAATCTAATACTTTGGCACTCTTGGGATGGATCTTATGTCCGTCAACACTGGTAAAAAGATATCTTACTTGTAATCTGATGAACATGTTTATGATGAATAGCCTTGATGGCAGATTAGTGGTAATAAATTAATAACTGTGTGTTGTATTTGATATCCATATTGTATTTGCAGTGGTGATCATCTTCTTTTTATATTTCATGAGCTCAGGGTGCAGATGCTTTTAGAGAACAGCAGAGATACTGATGTGAATCTATCTGGAATTAATGAAATTAAATTCCCCGTTGACTAATTATAATTATGCAGGCATGCATGTTCAATCAGTTCTTTAAAGCCAGACAAAAGATTGGATGAGAATTAAATAATTTTTTTCTGAAAAACAGTCCAAGGAAGAAAAAAAAAACAACTCATGGGAAAATGTGAATGATGTAATCTCGACTTCCTCTGGTCAGATATTCTCAGCACTATGACTGCTATGCTTGTGCACAGAGAAGGTAAGAAACTTGTAATTTGCACCTCTCCAGCTTTTACTGCTCATCTGCCAGGGATAATATGCCTCCACAAGACCCTCCAGAGCTTTAAATGCTACAATCCAAGAATGTTGCCAGTTAATATGAGTTTTATACATAGGTCACATTATGCACTATTATTTAATGGTTTCTTCATCCTATATACAAGTTAAAAGGATACTCGATCCTCATATTGATACAGTTAATTGATATCATACCTATTGATACTTTTGTTCATGCTACTTCTACATATTTTGGAGCAAAAACTCAAAACATAACATTAAACTATGTTGTCTCCAAGTCTAAATGGATATCTCCTCAGTCACAACCAAATGCACAAAAACAGGAAAGTTATTGAGAACAGGAAAAAAACACCAAATGTTTTCTTAGCGAAGTGAAGAGAGAAAAGTTGCCTTCAGTTGATCAGTGACAATGACTGATGTGGTAATGTGTTAATGAAACTCTGAGACAGGCATTACAACCGGGATCATTTATATTGAACAGGGATGGAGTGTTTCATTTGCAAACAGCAATGTGCTCATCTTTAATGTCACTCCATATTATGTAACCAGCATAGGTTCAGTTGACATTTCACCATCCCCCTCACTACAGAGCTTTTGCTGGCTTTAGTCTGGAAACTGTTGTTTTCCACAATTAAAATGACACCATTTAAGGTATACACTGTATTTGGAGCTTTCTGATTTTTGCATTGCACAAATGAGGGGGCATTGATAACAGCAGAAAATTTGCAAAACAAATTTCATACAGTTTGTCCTTGATTTAAAACAAATGCATTCAAAAAATCAACTGTTGCACTCATGATATAGTATTACATGGCTGAGACAAGAGGAGGCAGGGACTTTTTTTTTTTGAAAACCCACGATTCCACAAAACCATCCATGTCCTCAATTAATTTTAGTCATACAGAACCAAATCCTAATTTATGTAATCTCTGGGTAGTTTACATAGTAAACTACAGAGACTTACAATGTAAAAATTCAGAACATGCACATTATAAAATATCTTGATCCTAAATAAGCTAAAGTTAGCCTTGGTAAATGTGTGTGGGCCAGCTGCTGTACCAGCACTTGCTACCACCATTCCACGTTGTTGTTGTCCAGCATTTTCAGCTCCAACAGCATCTACATTACCAGAGGAAAAAAGCAGTGTCATGTTCAGCAAACTATGGTGCAGTGGGGACCTGTTTCTGTTGAGTGTTGATTTCCTGCTTTGTTGTTTCCTAGCTGGTAAACATAGACTGGTTATAGAAATGGACAAAGAAACTGGATCTCAAAAGTCAGTGAAGAAGTACAGAATGGCTCTGACAGCCACTAGATGGTAGCTCCAAAAAGCTCTGGCTCCAACTGACTTCAATTCAAAAAGTCAAATTTAATCCATTCAAAATAAAAAATGTTCAAGCATGAAATACTCAGTCAAGAATTTTTTTCCACAAGTCATTCTGATGTCATCAACTAAAGTCAGCTCTTCTTCTCAGTGAACTGGTGGTCCATCTGGAAATGATTTCAGCATTAAGTAGATATTAAGCTTCAAAAAGAAAGGTGTGGTTAGCTTAACAGACAGATTTGGTCTGGACAGTGTCCTCTTGTTCAAGAGTTAGATCTGCATCCTCCCTTCATGTCCAAATATGGTCGCTTCTGGTTCCAAACAACCAACATGGCGATGTTGAAATACCAATACTTCTGGCTTCAAAATGTGAGTCCACAAACCAGCGGGTGATGTCATGTTAACTTCATATATTCTATATGCAGTCTATACTGGTAAGACACAATGCTGGTACGTAAACAAATCACTCCCCAAGCCTTTTATACACCATGACAACATCTTATTGTTAAGTAGCCCTCTGTGTCGCTGTAAATAATTCACATCTTAAACTTTTAACTACTACAACTACATCTCCAAAGATGGTGATGCAGTTGTCTGCAATGTCCAAAAGTTAATACAGTTATTTGTTTAAGAAAGCAGCCCTCTGAGGACCTTCTCACACTCATGTTAGCAAAAAATCCAATGAGCTCCAACCGGTTTTCAGGAGAAGGGTTCAGCAAACCGTCACTGTTCTGCTTGACAACATTGATTTTGAAATGCCACATAACTACTTCCTGCAGCAAAAATCACTATTACAATAACTTTCACATCTACATAATTATGGGAGAAAAATATTTCAATTCAATATTTTTTAACTGCATTTCTTATAAAAGTCTGGTGCTTGGCTCCAGTCAATGCTCATCTCCCATGATGCATCTGCAATGTGAGAGCAGAAGGACTGACATTTACTAATGTCATGGTTTGCTGTGAAAATGCCCTGAAATATTGAGCGAGTATGTCCTGGCACACGTCTGTCGTCTGCCTCCCCATTGTCCCATGCAGTATTAACCACCAGCGTTTATGGAAATACTGAAACCTTTTAATATTGATATGACAGGCTTGTCAATTACCTTGCAAAGCTTCTCACAAAGCGCTGAGTGAAAAGCTCTCAAATGACCTGCGCCACTGGGGGGGAATTAATGCTACATGGAGTATTTCACCAGGAGCTGATTACAAAGAAGAGATAGTGTTTCAAATAACACACCTGCCACTCAGGTTTAGTAAGACAATGCAAGTTTTCCCCAGAGTGACACTGAATGTTTTTTAAGGTGATCACAGGGGATTTGTCCTAATCCAGACATGTTCCATGTCATTGTGTGGGAAATACAGAAGTGATCCATTGTTGGAAGTGAATGAAAGCAACAATGGAGGCTGGGACAGAAGCTGTATTTCAGTCTTTTAGCCCTGCTGGGTGGGGAGTGTGGGCTGATGCTGTGGCATAATTTCTTAGATGAAATGCTAGAAAGCCAGAGAGAAGAGTAGAGTTTTGGACAAATGCTGTAGCAACATTTAAAACAATAAGTGAAAACAAAATTATGATAAAGAAAATGTGTGTTTAAAATAAGTGAAGGTGGCACTTGGTAAGATTTGACTGTAAAAATGAGTCTTGTATCAGAGTAAATCAAAATGAGTCTTCAATAACAATGACCATCACTGTCAACTTGGGTATTATTGTCAACAACATGTAAGGTGATATTTTAGGGTTCAGCACTTAAAGGATGATTCCAGTTTATTACAGTATTATGTATTTTTCAGGTTGTAATGATCAACTGATATGAACCTATAATCAGTTTAAACATTGAAGATGCTAGCACATTGATCCATGCTTGTGGACTGATATAAATGTCATATGAATGATGATGGGATAATGGTTTAATGGTAAAAAAAGGTAAAAGTTTAACCTTTCTAATAAGTTTACTGAAGCATATCAACATTCTGACATTAACTATGATAAACATGTCCAACAACATAGACACAATTTACAGTCCCCATCTTCTCATATTCCCCCCTTAGCTGTCAAAATGAGACACCTGGACATGTCTGTGTGAGACAGAGAGAGGTTTGTATTCATTATGTCAAAAGTATTTTGTGTCTGTGTGTGTTGCAGAAGTATTAAACACAACGATGACGCGTTATTCTGATATGACATACTTGTTTTCCATATTTTCCTTGTGGCGTAGGAAACAAAATCTCTTTGTTTCCTTTATGATTTATGAAGTGTAAACCTACATAAAACCTGTGAATTCCAACTGTTGCCACTTTTCTTGAATTTTCTGGTTTTATTATGTAATGAAATGAAGGAAAATGAAGGACTACTTTAACCAATTGTAAAGAAATTCTACAGATTGTATCATCATGCAACAAATTGCATCGAATCATCTTCCAGGGGAGATATGCACATCCCACTGTTTCCCACTGAGCTCTCTGCTGCTTTGCAAAAACCTCATCAAAACCTGAAGTCTGATTTGTGAAAGAAAATACAAAACAGCAATTTTTCTAACTGAATTCGAGAACTCCAACATTGTAGCTGAAGTTTCTAAATCCAAAAAAACTGATAGTTATGGAGGAAAATAGAGGATTTACTTGTGTATGAGCAGATTTGTTTGCATTATACAATAATTCTTAATTAATGCTTAGTTGGACATATTATTAATGGCATTTTAGACTTCATAGCCTGAGTTACCATCATTGTTAAGGCTCAAATATGTTTTATGGCTCCAGACAGATTGTTTGGCTAAAAATGGCTCTTTAGATTGGAAAGCTTTCTGACCCCTGTGCTACTATTATCCTTTAATGAGCAAAGCCAGTTTAATTTGATGTTCACTCTAAGCTTGGTAATTTCATAAACACATCTTTTGACCCTGAAGAGAAAAGGTTTTCCAAATTGGGCTTTGGGGTTGTGTACAAATCATAAAATGCAGCTTGACACAGTCTATAAACCGAGGTTAAACTTACCGTAAAAAAGATGGTGGCACTGGCAGAAAATTGTATAATTTTCCTAAGTTAAACCAGGAAGAGAAGGAAGAAGAAACATCACGACAGAAAAAATAAATCTATAGGCAACTTTTAAAAGAGGTTTAGCTTTTTCTTGTTCTGTGAAAAAGCCAAAACTTGCTCCTGCTTTCCTGTGTCTTCAAAATTTAGCCGAGACTAATGGAAATTTGGCCACGTGATGACACCTGATCATACATGGTAACCCCTCATCTCCGTTCAAGGATGACACCATCTGTGATTGGCCGTCCATTTCCTCTGGCGTAAATGAATTAAATTGATTGACAAAGTGTTAACTCAGAGGGCGTCAGTGAAGGGCGCAGTGGGAAACGACATAACTCAAAGTCAAAAGAGGAGAAAATTGATAGTGATGAAACAAGCAACCTCGTAAAACAATCACAAACGGGCTCTGTGCAGATCATTTTTCAGGAGACTGCAGCACAAAGAAAATGAGTTGCATTCCCTCTGCCAGCCACGAACCATAAAGCCAGGCTCCATGCTGCTAAGCCAAGTCCACCTGCTATGAAGGTTACTCAGAATTTCCCATTAAAGCCTTACAGATGCAGGAGGCAGGCTGTGGGATTACAGTAGATGGCTTTGAATTGACCCCGAGGTTTATCTTTTTGCACTGTGGAGCCTTTGTAATTGTGCCACCTGATTATAATTGCCTTTCACCAGCAGAAACCTTCCTTCTAAGGAAAATGAGTAGCTATGGTGAAGATGATGAAGCACCAGTAAGGGGCTCCATAAATTCAGCTTCTTTGAGAAGGTAGCACCTCCATTAATCAGGGGGATTCAGCATAACGTGAAGAGTCCTCAGCTTTTACCATCGTTCTCGGTGGTGCCAAAGTCAATGTCTGAACAGCCTGTTCCATCAGACTCATCAAAGAGTCTCTCTCCACAAGAGCCGATGTTTGACTTATACTCATAAATCAACAGGAAATTCCCCCCAGTATTGACTGCACAGTCCATTCATTATTCACCTTTTATAGCAACAAATCAATGATCACAGTGTTGAAAAGAGGAGCCAGATGGCAAAGACTTTTACTGCCCTCCAGTGTCAGATGACTTTGCCATTTTGGAGTTAGAAGGGTTTGAATTAAATGTTGAATTTATGGTTCATTCCCACAATATGAAAACCTGAAAGAGAGTATTTTTCAAGACCTCTGCCAAGAAAGTTACGTTTTCACCTGCTTTGGTTTGTTTGTCTTTAAGTAACATCATGGAAAAACTACTGAACAGATTGTGATGATTGTTTTTTTGTTTTTTTGGAGAGATGGGGTATTTTATGTGCTGGGGGCACATTTTTCACCTTTTTGGACAGAGAGTACTCGTCCAACAAGACAGTTATAAAACGAAAATTAAAGAAAGACTTGATTTAAAATGACATGATCTTGACTGACAGCATTGTGGCAACACTGGTAACCACAATAATTTGCATGTATACACTTCACCTCCATAGAAAATGTTAATGGAGACTGGTTGGCTGCTGCATGCTGAAGATTTTTTTATGATAATCATTCTTATACACTCACAAACATCAGAGGTAGAACTGTAACATTTTGAAATATATCTTGTTTATTCTCCTAGTTCACCCAACAACCTCATAGGTGCCACTTTTTATTAGTGTGTCTGGTCCTGAGAAATCTTTTTTTTTTCCAAAATTATAAAACACAGATGACCTCAAGAACAAAACCTTGGGTCATATAGTTGCTGAAATCACCAGAAACTTACTTAGACTATAAAGCTGAAGTGATCCAAGCTGCAAGATGAAATATATTTTATATAGTTTTTTCTACATTAAAGTTATCCGGTACTCAGTGTTGCACCTTGGACCTATATTTTCCTACACATTTGTTCTGTCCTGATGATCCCAGGGGAATCTTTCCTTTTAATGTCATAAACAGTGTTGTAGAATTAAAACTTTACAAGAGCTCAAAGTTCACAGGTTTAGATATACTAATTCATGTTGATTTCCTGTTTTGTTTATTGCTGTTTGGTTCTGATGAGCTTCTCTGAGTTTTTTTTTCTTTCAGTACAACCCAGCCATCCCTCCCCAGCCACCAATCACTGCCAATTCTCTTCCCAGATCCACAAATCCCAACTATGGAGATCTTTTGTTTTAGGCCCAGTGTCTTCACTCCACCCTGGTTTGCAGCTGATAACTGGCCTTTACTGTCTGGACACACTGTGCCATGATGATACGATGGGAAGAGAGACAGTGGCACAACAATGCATTAACTGGGCCTTTATTTCCTTTTTTTGTTTGGCAGCAAGCATGGCACACAACGTTTCGCATTTTATGCCTAATTACAGTATCAACTCTGCTGGTTCACAGTGGCTCTGGCTACTGTATGTGCTGATAACATTACTTGAGCCTCAGACTTCCCACAAAGACCCACTGGACCTACATTACACCCACAAAAACCAACAAGTCCATCTTTCAAAAGGGGAAGGCTTCACTGGAAATAAGTAAAAGTGCAAAAGCAAATAAAGGGAAAAAATGAAAACACACATATGAACCATATTCAGGAAATTGAAAAAACAAAGCTCTCGTGAGTCATATTCAATGTTGGCATCCAAAAATAATTAAATAAATAAAAAGAAGGACTCAGAGAGCGCAAACCTTGGCCAAGGCATAATCCTGAATGACTTTCCAACTGAACATTGTTGCCCTCTGGTGGTGAAATAACAAAATATATAATAATATAGTCATTTGTTGCTTGAGTAATAGCCCTTCTTGCTAAAAAAACAAAACAAAACAAAAAACAAAAAAAATTAAATTAAAATAAGAATCATGATCTGTTCAGTAGTTTTTCTGTAATGTTGCAAACAGAATGACAGAAAAACACATGTGCTCTCCTTAGTGTGTTCAACCCTGTGCATAACAGTGTTCATGAGAAAAACAGTCAGCAGTTCTACTTTTAGAACTAGGGAACCACAAAATACCACTTTACATTTTTACACTTTTCAACAGTATTGAATGTGGCTATGTGTATGAGTCTTGAGGTAAACCAACCACATTCAGTTTCCACTGATGACATCCTCCTCCTGCCACACATTGTCAAGTGTTGAATGAAAATTTTGTTGCCATCAAGAAATGTATATAAATGTTGCTTGTAACTTGGGCTGTGTTCAGACTTCAGGGCTTAATACTCAATTTGGATTTTTCTGTGAAATACAATTTTTTTGTGAGTTTGTTCACATTTCCAATTAAATGTGACTTGTATGTGATCTCCTGTGTGAACTTCAATACGACCCAAAAGTGTCCAGCATGCGCAGAAGAGGACATAACGACATCACGCAGTGAGCGAGTTTCAGTGTTTGCGGAAGTAAACATGGACGATAACGGTGCAGTGTATTTTACATTGTTGTCCAAATGGAGCAGCACATTTACAACCTGATTCTAAGAAGAAGGTTGAAAAGAAAGAGAGCCACGTTTTTGGTCATGGTGTTTTGTGGGGCAATGGCAGCAACATCCATCCAGAGAAACGCATGGGTACAGGGTCGCAGCCAGGAGTGGTGGGATTGATGTGAGAGGCTTTAATGATACAGAGTTACGCAGATTAAAGACGTTTGTCGCATATGCGTGACGTGTAGGCAGTGGTGGACAAAGTACTCAACTTCAGTACTTGAGTCAAAGTACTGATACTCATGGTCAAATCTTACTCAACTACAAATAAAAGTTATTGGTCAAAATATTACTTAAGTTAAGGTGCTAAACTACTCAACTTTAAAAATACTTAAGTATTCAAAAGTACATGCATTTAAAAATACTTAAATATTCAAAAGTACAAAGTAAAAGGACATTTTCTAATATCAGTACTTTGCTGTATTGTTCTCAGAGCCCGAGTCAATCCCCGACTAACGTCTGCTTCCTGTTAATGTGGTATTTTAAGCTGAAAGTGCTTCGATGAAAAGAAAACTCCTTCCTGCAGAGTGTGCATAATACTTTGTTGGTTGACTGTTCGGTCTTGCTTTTTTGTTTTCAGATTTCCCATCGAGAGGCTAACATACTATATAGCGTTTTTAAAAAAACGTAAAACGACAAAACCGTGCTTCTTCCTGTCATCCCTCTTTATTGTTCGGTTCTGCTGCCGGTGACTTCCTGCCGATTTGCGCATGAGCGACCGTAACTCTACCTGGACAAACTGCCTGAAACACATTGCCAGCATAGACTGTATATAAAGTAAGTAACGACCCACCTCCTGAATGTAGTGGAGTCTAAAGTACAATATTTGCTTTTGAAATGTAGCAGAGTGAAAGTAAAAGTTTCCAAAAAAACAAATACTCAAGTAAAGTACAAATACTGAAAAAATGTACTTAAGTACAGTGTTCAAGTAAATGTACTTCGTTACTATCCACCACTGCATGTAGGTCGGATAAATGCGACCTGGCTGTTCAGACAGAAGGCGCTTGGCGATCAAATACGTATCTGATTTAGGACCGCATATCAAAGTAGCCTGGGTTGCATGAAAAAATCAGATCTGTGTTGTTCAGACTGTCATGAAAAGATCAGACACAGGTTACATTGGGGCAAAAAAAATCGGATTTGGGTCACTTCAGCCTGCAGTCTGAACGTAGCCTTGGAGTGGTAATGGAATTGGAAGTGGTGATGAGTCGGAGTGTGAGAGCATGCTGAGGTGAGTCCTAAGAGAGTCTTATCATCCTGAAGCTGAACCCCCACAGAAAGCCCATAGCTCAAGCCTGCTGCTTCTATCGCATGTTTCTGCAAGCTGTCCAATCCCAGCCTTCACCCTGACATCAAAGTAAAGAGAGAAAACATTAAAGTGTAATAGAGAGCAAAATGTCAGTGCAGTCTCTATTGGCTTCCAATCTCATTTCCCACCTCTACAAAGATTCTGCTGAGTCCGCAAAGGGTGATTAATCCACACGCGACGGCCCTCCTGTTTCCAGGCTCCGCCGTGGACCCCGCTCCGCAATCTCTGCCTGGTTTTTAATAATTAAATTTGATGTTCTTTTTACAAGCTTTCCCAGCAGATAGAGGCTTGACTTCCGTTGCAAAGTCACAGATGAGAGCGTTGGTGTGTTGGAACAAACCTCTTAAGCTTTTAACGTTCTGCCCTTACACTCTTCAGTGCTGATCCTGTAAATTCACCGTGCAGGTTGAAAGAGATGCCCTTGGATGAGGCACAAACTGCAATCAAATCAAACCCTCTGCTCTGCTAACAAGTTTTAATGTGTTTGTGTTCTTTGTACACATACTGTTAAACTAATAGTCAACCTACACAATGCAGCAATCCTTATCCCAGACATAGAAAATACCACTCTGTGAGAATATTGTTTTTACTTTTCCATACAATATATCTGCTTGATGAGCCTAGGAGAGGTAAGATTGTAGTTAAGTGTGGATACACTTGTGGTTTTTGTTTTTTTACAGTTAATGGCAGTGCAACAAGCTTTGAAAGTAGACATGTCTGGTGGTGGAATTCAAAATAAAAATGATGTATTGATAGATATTCTGCATTGGTTTGTGGACTAGCACGCTGAAGCCCAGAGCTCCATATTTGGAAAAGAGGCAGGAGCAGAAGATGAGCAAATGGATGGATCCATCTACAGCAATCCTCTTGGGACGACATCTACCTGTTTCTTTAAATGGTCAAATTATGCATAATGATGATTGTAATAACTAACAAGTAGAAAAGCACTCGGAGAGCGCAGACCTCCGCCAAGCACTGTTAAGGCCAATTCATACTTTACGCGTCCGCATGTGCGCGTTGGTACGCAAGGGTCTGCGTCACATAAATCTCGTCATCGAACACGTCAGCGAGCGCTCGAGCAGACTCTGAGGCGTCTGCGTGCAGCTCAAAAAATGTGACGTGTCGCCTGGGTACAGAGGGCGCGCGCAACTGCGCATGTGTAAAAATCAATACAAGCAAATGCACCGCGCTTGCGCTAGCATATCAACATGGACGCCTTCAAGGAGAGACATTGCAAGGAGAATCCTTCAAAAAATTCCTGGATCCAGACGGTGATCCAGATCACTTCCAAAATCTAATCATTTGTTCTTTATCCCCATCTGGACAATCCCTAAAAATTTCATCAAAATCCGTCCATAACTTTTTGAGTTATTTTGGAAACCAACAGACAAACAAACAAACAAACAATCCCCGGCAAAAACATAACCTCTTTGGCGGAGGTAATTATGCATAGGTTAATGGCTGAGTTATATGAAAAGCTGTAACCATGTTGATTTCTCCTGTAAAGTCTGATATTTTAACATCTATGAGGTGTGACCCCCAAGTGGCCATTTGAGGAACTTCCACATCAGCTCCACCGTTCAGCCTCTGAAATTTGTGCTTGGATGTAATGGTCACTTTTTTTTTTTTTTTTTACTTTGAGCTAAATATCATTATTAGGACACTATTAGAGAGGGAATAGGAATATCTATAGCTTTCAACCCTTTCTGTGAATGCCTGTGCACAGTTCTTGCGGCTCTATTTCAGTCTGAATGTTCTATGTTCAAGAACATGTTTCTAATATTAACAACATTACACTTTATCCTATTATGTAACAGAACATCCTCTCCTCTCGTTCAGGAAATCAGCTTGTAAAACTAATCTTTATTTACAATTTGTCAGGTTTTTTTGCTAATTGTTTAAGATTTATTTGTCACTAACATAATGTGATTTACATAATTACCATATTAATTTCAGACAGTATGTTCCATATCTTACTTTTACAATCAGAAAAGGCACAAAATCTGTATAAAAGTGAGTTATAGCTGGAGTAAGACTGCGCTGTAGACTCTGTTCAAAAAGCACAACTTATTGGTTTTAACATGTTGTCTGTCTCGTCCTGGAGCTTCTGGGACTGCTTTATTCTCCATGCAAGCACAGTCGTCTTTTTCTTGTTTGAAAAGAGTGTAGGTTCAGGCACATCTTCCATCAACCCTTGATCTCTTTCTACAAGAACTTTTTCATTTCCTCCGAGGGTGAAAAAACAGCCCGGTGGAGTTCGGTGAGACGAGGTTCAAACAACGAGTGCTGGCTTGATTACAGTCTCTGGAGTGAGGAGACACACTGTGTTTGAAACATTTTTGTTTTTGTGTTAATCTTCTTTTCAATCCTTTAATGCGTCATTACAAAAACAAGCTCTCCACAGGCCTCTGAGGATTTGTCAGGATGCTTTCTGGGAGACAACACCGGGTTTATTTTAAAAAGTCAAACCTATTGAACTACGTAGTTTGTCTCCAGAGCTTTTACTTTCATCCTTTCCTAAAACAGGACTGCGTGGACATGGCACCCTGTCGAAAAAACAGGAGTCCATCCACTAATGGAGCTTTAACTGGATTATATCCTCCTTCATCACTACAGTGAAGGTCAGTCTCCACCATCAGGGCATGAGAGACAAAGTTTACTGTCACAGTTTCAGCCTGTAACTCTGTCCCTGCTACATTTAGACTGATAAAAAGATCTGATATGCCTTTTTATTTATTAAATATGCATGATGAATGGGGTGTATATTGATTGAGTACATATTTATTGAACACATTGCTCATTTTTATAAAGCTTTCTAACATAAATTCCATCTAACTCACAGTTTTGTTGAGGAATATCAGAGTTACACATTGTGGAATTACTAATGGTGTTTTCATTTATAGTTCTTGTTATAAAAAATATTTTTACAACAGTGTGAAACATTTAGGGGGCTCTTTTACTGGAAATAAATTGATAATAACTTCATTTATAATAATAATAATACTATTATTCTAATGTTTTCAATTTCAGTGTAAAATCTGGAAAGAATAGAAGAGTTGTGTTTTTGTTACCTTTAATGAGCCCTACATATCTACATAGGTCTACAACAGGCTGCAGTCTCCATGCTGTGTTTGTACACTAGCTCAGAACAGACAAACTGTGGCTCTAGAGACTTTCTTTTCAATTCTTTTACATTTTGGCCAATTGAACAGTTTGTGTTTCCAACAGCCACAACTGAACAATTTCCACAAGGAGATGAATGAAAGCAGAAGTTGCAGCTTATAACTTAGTGAGAGGTTGGAGATCCAAATTTTGATATATGGATAGTCACACTTTCTATTTTACCACAAAAGCAAGCACCGGAGTGTGAATAATTAACATTAGAGAAGCAAAACATGAAGATGCGACATGAAATCTGGACAGATGAGTGAAAAAAAAAAAAGGAGAAATACTGATGTTTTATTTCCCAGATGGAAATCTCTGATGAGGGAAGAATGTTTTCCAACCAATATAAATGTAAAAAAAAAATCTGTATTCCTCTATCACTATATCACAATCTGACTAAACTCCTAGAATAACCCTTTAACCTCCTGCACTGAGAAAGATGCAACCAAAAAAAAATTTCTTGGGGCTTGAATAACAACAATCAAGGTTTTTTAAACTTGACAAAATGTTTTATTGACCTTTACCAAATGGTTGAGTTGAATATATTTATAAACACAAACAAGTTGAAAAAGTCAACAGACATGAACAGAACAAATGTTTTTTGGCCCTTAGCACATGTATGCGATGGAATATCATAAATGTATCATATATACAGCAATGAATAACAGAAGAATTACATCAGCCATGCATCTTTACCTTCACCAAACTAGTTGATTTGTCAGTCATGCTTTTAGAAAATAATTTGACCCTGATTTAAAAAAAAAAAAAAAAATTTTTAAAAAACCCC
>OOFC01011389.1:44483-54897 GCA_900323345.1 Pseudochromis fuscus
TATGGAACTATAATATGTCTAAAAAATTAAGTTCAACACATTTTTCAATAACATACAGTCACTTGAAATGTTCTCTACCAAATGGTTGAGCAGACAGTCAAGGGGATAAAGTAGGTTTTTGCCAAATCTTTGCTTTTATTACCTTATATTAGCATATAACACAGTTGGATGATTTGTCAAAATCCTGCCACCATGTGAACATGTAACACTAATACTTTCTTTTTTACAAGAAAGCTGTGAGCTGCAGTTTTACAAACTTCTACACATCCAATTTTTAAATATCTAGTCTCTTCACCAGACCATGGATAGTCGATGAGGTTGAAGGTGATCACATCTTTGACAGTATATATTTGGAAAGGTTTTTGGCACCTGACAGCCACCATAGGTTCTTGTAAACACTTAAAAAAATAAATCACACGGTCCCTTTAGTCCTGCAATACCACATTTGTTGGCCACTTGTGGGCAGCCAAGATAAGCTGTAAACACATCACTGACAAATGCATACATAGCTCTACCCAATGGCAGCTGGGCATCTTAGATTTACAGTTTCAGAGGAACCTTTCAAACACAGCTAATTTTGATCAGATTCCAGTGAAGCATAAACAAACGTATTTCCTGCACTTTTATCCTGTCCCCTGGTGTCAGTAGCATCGAGAACAATTCACCGGCAGCCTTTGATAGGTTACAGCCAAATCACTTTTCTGAACGCTGGCAGAGAAAATAGTATAAGCTTCAATCCAGAAAAACTGGTAATCCATCTTCCTATATCGTAGGAACTGCTGCACTTTCATGATACCTCAAGAGATTTAACCAGTTCAAAGAAGTGACAGAAGTTACAGAAGCTTTTGAAGGTAATGAGGCAATATCTGAAACCGCACAGGCCTCCAATCCTTTCCCTGGATTGTGTTTATCACTCTGCAGATAAGTATACGTCGGTGCTTTTCTCTGGGTTGTCTCTTTTTGAATAACACCTCTGGGTGAGGGTGCTGAAGAATATCTATACAATACAAGGCAGTTATCTTGTGCTTATAATGAGATGCCACTTCCCCCCCACCCCTCCTTTTCATTACGGCCCCAGAAATCCTATTCAAAATATCTTTAAATGTTCCCAGCTGAAGAAGTGAAAATGCATAATTATCTGTTAGCGAGCCCCGTCCAATCAAATACAGGCTGCTGTGGGTTATAGATCAAGAGATGAGCTATGGACTCTCTTAAGAACAGCTGAGAGGGATATTTACAAATCCACATTTTTCTTGGTTTTTTTTTTCTTTCCCTTTGCCAAGGGGAACACCATAAAAGTCCAAAACTGCAATCTAACTTTTTTTAACAAGAAGTTGTTTTTCCCCACCTGAAATGTTAACAGTAAATGTCAGATTGCGGTGTAAATACCCCTGAAAGGAAAAAGATTGATTGAATTCTCTTCCTATCATTTTTTGCACCGGCAATAATACACAGAAAAAGTCAAACAGAAATACCACTTCCCCAACAGACCAAAAAATCCAACTAATTTATCTTACATCCTTTTTTGTGGGTTATGGCCGTTTGTTTTTGATATTTAATACATACAGGCAGCTGGTTTCTTGTATTACTTCAAGGAAGTTTGCAGTGTTCTCATCAAACCCTTTGAACCGGATATATTTTTGCAGCCATTTTTTACCTTACTTGGATCATTTAAATGTGATGCATGAAGATGTTGTTGTTTTAGGTTTTGCAAATAAAAATGCACATAAAAAAGAAGTGGTTGAACTCTTGTACATGTGTATTCTTGTATGTATCCTTATGTGTGTACAAAAAGGATCATGGTTTGGGTAAGAGAGTCTTGTTGTCATGGTTTCAAGACTAAACACTTGGTTACAGTTTGCATGGTTAGGATGGGGATCATGGGCAAAAGACACCGTGTTGATGGTCAAAAGGCAACAAAAACAAATGTAAGCCCATTATGGTACTGACCCATCCATCCAGCCTGCAAGTATGAATGGTAGTTTCCCTTGGTGAAGGTTGTGAGAGATGAAGAGTCAGAGTTGTCTTATTGTTTCTTCATATGTTCAATAGACAGAACAGATCTGGGTGAGAGATGCACCACATACTGTCCAAATGTGACAGAGTTTGACAGAATCTTAGGCCTGTTCTGCATATCTGACATATTCAAAGACTCATCTTTCTCCTAAAAATAGACCCGCATGTCGAACAATTCTCACTCTTTCGTAAGTTAGAAAACTACTCCTGGCACCTTGCCATGCACAGAAACTTACAGGAGCAACCTACAACCTGTTTCTAACCTTCACACAGAACATACATGGAGTTTGACCTCGAAAGATCTTAGTGTAATAGAAAACCATGTCATCACACCCTGAGCTCCTCTGTTAATGTTGCACTACTTCTTCCTCTTCCTGATAGACAAGAGCTGTTTACTGACTGAATGACCGATGCTCTCCTTTTTTATGTTATGTTAAGAAATTGTTAATAAAAGCAGCAAGTTGGGTTGAGGGAAAGATGATGGGACTAAACAATGGGCAGTAACATAAAAAATTTTAACTTTGAATTAGAAAAATTATAGAAGTCCTGGCTGGATTATGTATCGCAGATTGATGCCATCCCAAAGTGTAGGAGTACCTGTGGGTGGATGGAATTGGACCACGTTTGTGTTAAAACAAAAAACAAATGTAGGCACAGTCTCCTGCAGAATTAGTGAAAAGGCACTAAAGACCCATTATTATAGGAGTAATACTCTAAAAATGCAGTTAGATAAAGTGCATAATACCAGAGTGGGCTATCCCTGGGTGATAATAATCAGGCCATGGATGGATCGTGGTCTGACCCTTTTGCAGTCATTCACACTGCTGGATCCTCTTTTCATGTGTCTATTAGTCATGTGTGTGAGGGCCAGAGAAAATGTCACCACAGTGCGAGAGAGGAAGGCAGTATCGGGTTATCTCAACTCGTCGGGGCCTGCAGATGGATGGACTCATCTCAGAAGGTCTGATTTCTCTCACAAGAGCTTACAGTAGATTGGGATGAAACTGGCAATTTTATCGTTTCATTTCCAGATAGGCCCGAAAACTTGTTTTGCTACCCTCTCTTGCTCAAGGTTCTGCACTGAGAAAAAGGGAAGTGTAAGAGTATTGGATTCTCACCTTACTTGCCCTGCCTCCAGTGAGAGGAGAGATTAACTATCGATGGCATGATGGATTGCGTAGGGTTGGGGTCTGGAGTTAAAAGATGATGAATCATTAGCCCCCAGTCTGAAGAAGGAGGAGGTTCAGACCCTGCATGTGTCTTTCATAGATCGCTGGCTTCAGCACATTAACACTTTAGCTTTGACTACAGAGCTACAAGTGAACTTTAGCACTGATGAGGCTCAACGCTGCACACTTTAGCTTACGCTGTGTTGCGTGGAAGGACTTGTATTACCTGTGTGGTTAGCATATGAGACAGTACAAGAAGTTTGCTTCAACACCTTCAGCCTATATCCTTATGTAGAAATCTACTGCTGTGCAGACAGTTTTAGTGTTAACTATGCTAACAGTAACTACAGTTAACAGATAGAGTTTTGATATCAATGAGATATACTGTATTTTCCTGACTATTGAGCGCTCCTGTCTCTAAGCCGCTATTGAATTTATTCGAACAGTTTCATGTGGTCCACTCTGACCGGGTCTGATGTGACGAGGCTAAATGTATCGGCGGCACAGAGCTTGCTACCTTGTAAAAAGCCAACTAGCTTTGTGCCGCTGATACACGAGCCACACCGGTGTTTAAGCCGCAGGGTTCAAAGCGTCGGAAAAAAGTAGCGGCTTATAGTCCGGAAAATACGGTAATAGGAGTTTTTTCCACAGGATGTACTGAATAGATAAGATAAGATAAGATAAGATAAGATAATGAGAATCAAAATCAGACAAGTGAATTGACTTTGCTTTGACAAGTACTAACAATAAAAACAGATATGTATTAAAACAAATAAACAGGAGAAAAATCAAGAGTATACAAGGTATTATGCATGTTCCATTTTCTACTCCTATTAAGGACGTGCTGTTGACATCTTGGTGTGCGATAGTAAAAAGCACCTTCATATATCTGTAGAGTCCAAGTATCATAGATCTTTTACCAATATGAGGGGGCTCTACACAGTATCAGGCAGGTGGACATGATTGACTTGTTATCTCAGCAATGAGATGATGGGAAACTTAAATCTGACTGAAAAATGTTGACATACAAACCTGAATCAGCCACATTGTGACAGTAATCCGCACTAATCCTAAAAATGTCATTTTCTGTTACAATTCAGCCAGCTTAAATTATTACTGCATTAACATCATGACAGCATCTTTGAATCCTGACTCAATCACGGTTCCCACAGTAACTCACGGTCAGGACAATACTGAATGAATCGCTGTAATTCCATCACGCAGGAATGGAGGAATTCAATTACTTCCTAACAAATGAGGGGGTGTGTATCAATACGGATAAAAACAACAACACTGGCGTCCAGATCAATATGTCTCTGTAGGTCAGTCAGTGGTTGTTCTCTCCTGCTTGTATTAGCTGCACTGATTCAGCCACAGTTTGCATTAACATCACAGTGTGGCAGAGGACTAAAGACTGGAGAGACAGTGTTTTTCTTTTTCTCCTTTATGCTCCATCACCTGCCAGACAATGGAGATCCTCTTTTCTCAAATCGTGACTAGACCACTTCTCCTTCTTTTCATCTTCAGCCATTATTAAGTCGATCCAAGATGGGTGTTCGTTTGAGACATTGCTAATCAGGAGTCAGGCTTCTGTGCTCTAAGGCATGAATGTCATACACAGTTATTCATCAAATGTCAGTTGACTGTTGGTGCAGCGTTCCCTATTTCATGTTTGTCTGATACAAACCTTCTGAATCAATATTATTAGTGGAGTTATTTTGCTGCAGCCCAGCAGAGTAATTTGTTCTTTCAGTTACAACATCAGTGTTGGAACAGCTTTTGCAAAAACAAATATGTTTGCGCAGTGACCTGAATGTCACAGCAGGGTGGATTTCAAACTGAAAGATTTAGTCTTCTGATTTGAACAAAGTGCAAAATGTGTTACATTTCTGCAGAGTTTAGCTGAAAATTGGTAACATTTAAGTTACTGTTATGTCTTTGTTTTACACCCATAAGGAGCAAGAAAGATTTTGATTTGACTAATATCTTGTCTTTATTGGCATGAGAAACACAAAATAATGTTAGTGGTGAATTAATTTACACAACACTTCATGCATGGGTGGTGGATTGGCTCATTTGTCTGACCAGGGTTTTTGGTACTCTGCATATTTGAGATAGTTGTGCACTGGTTGTGCTGCAGAAACATTAATTAGTTAAAAAGTATTCAATGGTATAGTCATATGTTTTCCCTTGTGTGTATAGGTGTAAGAAAGATCCTTCTTCATCAAAGTGATTTTTTTTTTTTTGCAAATGTTTTACGATCTTTGTGGAAGCCTCATTTACAGCTTTGAGTCTCCTTGGCCCACAGGGTTTGGGTTAGGGCTGCAACGATTATTCGACATAATAGATTACGTTAATTATAAAAATTCATCGACGCAGAAATTCAAGAGTCGATGCGTCGTAATATTGTTTTTGTTAATCAAATACCAGCCGGGAAAAAGTCATCTGTACTTGTAGTTCCCCATAGGAAGCGGTGGGGGCAGTATCGCTGACACTGTTTATGGTATTGACAGAAAGGGACAGGAAGAAGAAGAAGCACGGCAGTGACAGGCAGCCGAACCAACCAATAAAGAGGGAAGATGCAAAACAGCACGGCTTTTGGATTTTTACGTTTTTTTAAAGAAGGCTAAATAGCACGTTGACCCTCTCCATGGGAAATGTGAGGACACAAAAACCAAGACGGACAGTCAACCGACATAAAGTAGTCTTCACTGAAGCACTTCCTGTTTAAAATACCACATTAACTGGAAGCATATGTTAGTCAGGGATTCTGCTAGCACTTAAGCTAACCCGTCGCCCAGCTTGCGACAAACCACACTCGTGCAAATTTTTATTGTTTGACAGCGCTATTTATTACTGCATCTTAACAAGCATTAGTTATCGAGTTATTCGATGGAAAAATCTATAGATTATTCGATCACTAAAAAAAATCGTTAGCCGCAGCCCTAATGTGCAGCTGTTACAACCTCAGAGCACAAACTTTCACTGAGGTATAATCCAGCTGCACTGATGCTATAGACTGAACACTTCACCACACCAAGCTCTGTTCAGTAGTTTTTAAATAATGTTGCAAACAGACAGATGAATGGATAAATGAAGTGGAAACAAAGTCTCCTTGGCAGAGGTAAAAACAACAAAGAGGGTCTACACACTGGTTCAAGCCCGTCACTTATTTCCAACATGGAGATAAAATAAAGATCTGACTTACAGCTAACATGGCTCTTCCTGGACACATGATTCATGTAAGGATGGTTTACTGTGTTTGTTTTAAACATATGAATAGCTACCCACTCAAGACAGTTGACTCCCATCAGTTAAGACTGTGATGGGTGCTTCCTGATAGATGCCTCCTATTCAGTGGATATGAAAATGGCTCCACTGTATTAAACCCACCTTTTGAAGTAGAGTGTGATTCAAATACTTCAAAGACAAATCTCTTTTTTTTTTCCAGTTACATCAACCTCTGTTCATCTATAACTGTTGAAATAACTTTGTTTTACATCTTCACAGAACATGTATTGATCCAGCTCCAGCAGGGCGCAGTGTGCTGTTCAAACATCAGCAGCATTTTTTTGTCTGACAAACAAGTCGGTGTTGTCTCAGTTCTGGGAAAAATCCATGTGTAATAATCAGCCACACTCTGCACAGTCGGTGAACTGACAAGCTGTATAAAATGACTGGAATCACATATATGAGACAAAGACCGATGTTGGATACAAAACACTCAATATAATAAAAATCACTGACTCCAGATGAGTAAAAAACTGAAACACTTGCTGTAGTACTGCAACGAAAAGCTTCTGTAAATACTTATTACTGACTCCCTTCTGAGGAGTTCAAGGTTGGTGGTTCAATCCCCAGCAGTACCTGTGTCCACATGTTGAAGTGTCCTTGACCAAGATTGCTCCCATTGACTCACAACATAGACGGTATATAGAAATGCAACTGTGTCTCAAAAGCAAGAAGTGCAAAAAGGTGCAATACCACCAACGGCCACTAGAGGCTGGCTCCAAAAAACTCGAGCTGCAGTACAGTTTTTCCACAAGTCATCAGCTGATCAGTGATGTCATCAGCTAAAGTTAATTCTTCTCAGTGATCTGGTGGTCCATCAATATGTACCGTATTTTCCGGACTATTCAGCTCACCTGTCTATCAGCCGCTATTGAATTTATTCGAACAGTTTCATGTGGTCCACTCTGACCGGGTCTGATGTGACGATGCAATGTATCGGTGGCACGGAGCTTGCTAGCTTGTAAAAAGTCAACAAGCTTCTTGCCGCCGATACATGAGCCACATCGGTGTTTAAGTTCAAAGCGTCGGGAAAAAGTAGCGGCTTATAGTCCGGAAAATACAGTAGATATTAGGCTTCAAAAGGAGGATGATTTAGGGGAGTGGTTAGTTTGATTGACAGGCTTGATCTCCAGTGAAACCAGCCCTGAACTCAAGCACACACTAAACAGTTTCCTTTGGTTCAAGGGTCAGACCCGCCTCCTCTCTCCTCCCTATATCCAAATATGGTCACTTCTGCCTCCAAACAACCAACATGGGCACATTCAAATGATAAAATCCTGGCTTCAAAATGTGAGTAAACAAACCAAGGGCTGATGTCATGTTAGCTTCATTGATTCTATATATAGTCAGTGATTGCTCCCGGTGTTAGTTAGTGATGTTTCTGTGTGTGAATGAGTAAACTGCAAAGCAGCACATCTTGTAAAGCACTATGTAGGCCTACGCAATGGTAAAACAGTGCTGTATGTGTGCAGTTTATTTATGTTGCAGAGGATACACAGTAAATAGGGATTAGCTATGGATGCTGTCACACAACAGAACCACGATCCAATGTATGGTTTAAAAACAGGGTGCTGCCATATTACACCACAATATATTAAAAAGTGTATTAGAAACTCCTTTGAAAATGTTGCACCAAAACAATCTCATATAGTAACCATAGGATGTACACAAATACCATTAAGCTGTCACTGCTCAGATTGATCCCTCATAACTTTATTGCTTGTCCTTCCTTTGCTTTCATCCCCGATATTTGATTAAATGTTTTATCAAAACTTTGATCATTTGCAAGTGTCTGACATCATAAACAACTTATGGATTCACTTCATGATAAGCTGTTGTTGGGCCAGAAGCCAGAAGTGATACAGTTTTTAGTGGCAGCTACCAAACAAAATAACAGATCAAAAATGGCCAGAAACAAACCAGCAGTAGGACGACACATGGTGTTCACAGACAGTAAAACATTATTTTTAGAGCTGTAGCTGGTGGCTAATCAGCACACATGTTGACACTGTCAGGTTTAAAGCCTGTTATTAGACGGTAAGATGTAATGGCAGGTTGTGGTGACGGGCTCTGTGCTTAACGCTGCCTGGCACTCTGCCGAAAAGAAACCCACTTATTCTGAGATCCAGGAACATATGGTTGACACAAAGCTATTACTTATGTCCATACAACAACACGGAGTCTCTCCAGACTGGAAGAGTTCAGTCTATAAATATCAGCCCACTGGTTGGGAAACTGCTCACCCGAGGCCATTAAACACAGAAATTTCTCAAGAGGAGCACATGGAGTTTTTAGTGCAACTGATATAAACCAGCTATATTAGAGGGCTTCACTTAATTTGGCCTTATTTAGCCAAACAGCCACGAGCATGGCTTCATACTGCAGCATCATGACCCAATTCATGGTTGTGACCAAACTGAGCAATTCGATCAAGTAAAAAAAATAAATAAATCTGCTCAGGGTCCTGTAAAGAAATGTCACACAACATGGATTTATGTTGTTGCAGAAAGAACTACAATCCACTACAATGGGTGTGCACTATCCTCTTCCTGGTCATCATTCAAAGGAGAGCATCAACTGTGACATGACAGACACACGTTACATAACATCCTACAAGAAAGCATCTCATGTATTTAAAAAAAAAAAAAGCCAATTTAATCAGACTGGAAGGAGGACTGTTCCAAGTAAATGAAAAATTACCTTGGCATCATTTCTCCTTTAATTAAATTACCAAAGCCCTCCCACAGTAACCTGCCAAAACATCAGGAATTGCTTTTAATTATTAGAAAGCTAATTTGGAAATACACTTAACGGGTGTATTAGCTACGCTACTGGTTCCCTGGTCAGTGACTAATGATAGGGTCAAAATGTGTAATAATAAAAGCTGCACAAATGTATGGCTCCATTAGTGTCAAACAGGATGGGTGGTGTAATGCTGTGCCAAATGTTTCCTCACTCTCCTTTCTGCCAAGTGAACTTATCTGAAGAGCAATCACAGGCGTCGCTGCTAACCGGATGATCAGCCCTTTTTAAAATGGATTTTTCCAACCAGATCATCAGCCACTATGACCATTAACATATCAAATCCAACCCCAGAAGAGACGGTGTACAGTGGCCTGCACAGCTTCCACATTTTAACACAGCAAAACACCTTTTTGTAGAAGAGGAAGGTCACAGCATGAATGTGTGGTTTTAAATCTGTATTGAACCAGCATGGAGCAAAATCGCTAAAGAGCTTTTTAAACACAGTGTTAACAAACGAGTCCTCGGAGGATTCAAGCTGTTCTGTTGCAGAGCCGCTTATTCTGCATCTTCTCAATGGGTTTTTAGTAAAGATCTAACAGCAAGAGAAACCAAAATGAGGAACAAATTACACTACCTGAACACAAAATACACTCATGAATCCTCTAACCAATGCTTAATATGTTGATTCAATTTAAAAATGGTGAAGAAAAATAACACAAAAGCACAATTAAAGGCCTGTCCCATCTCACTGTACAGCCTAGAATTGATTATTATTTAAGCAATAACTAAAATTTGCAGCAGCTGATTTCGACCTTATCGCATCAAATTATCATGAAGTGAGAGGTGAGTGATTTGAGGCCTTACCTCGGAATTTCTTGGGTGGGTTGTTGAGGTCACCCGTGTCTGGTTGCACCACACAGCGGTCATCCACAAGCCTGGGGACACAGCCGACATTATAATGAGTCCATCGTTCAAGACACATGCAACTTAAGTAGACTTTCAACTTCAATACATCACTTTAAAAGGTTTTTATTCTGTATAAAACTAACAACAATTACCGTATTTTCTGGACTATTGAGCACACCTGTCTATAAGCCGCTATTGAATTTATTCGAACAGTTTCATGTGGTCCACTCTGACTGGGTCTGATGTGACGACGCTAAATGTATTGGCGGCACGGAGCTTGCTAGCTT